>OZ022576.1:20244989-20482851 GCA_963669155.1 Arbacia lixula | reverse complement strand
AGTTCTAATTGTTGTTGATAGTCATGTTATGATGCAGAAATGTAATATCAGAAACTATATGATATCGGTATTGATTATATTGATGTGGTGATAAAATTGTATTTAAAGATATGATTAATGAGAACATTCCTCTCACTTTAGATAGTAGGCTAAATATGTACGGTTATTAACCACTAAAGCTGATATTTATTGAATTGTTGAATGTATTGTTACTACCTGAAAATGCTAAATTTATTGGCCGTTGTGCATATCATTACAGTGCGATGGATACGGGCGTTGCCTGAAGGGGACGGTGCAAGTCGACCCCTGGTTACAATTCGCACTCAAGACACAACGAGAACTACAGGTTGGATCGTTTTAAAATCAGGCTATAAATTAGTGGCGAATTAGTGAAATGACGGAACGTGATAAACTGGAAAAATGCCCCTAAAGTTATGTTGATTTGTTGGAGAGAGAGAGCAATTGGGGGGGGGGGGGGGGGGGGGGGGATGAAAAACATCATAACATGTAGACACAATAGACGGTAGACACGTTTAAAACCTCATCAGCACATGTACGCAGAGTAACAAAATAGTTGCGCTTAGAGCGCCTTCAAATCGCGGGCACGGAATGAAATGAAATTTTCCACCGATTGAGCACACATCGTTTTGGTGGAAGTAGACATCATATACGAGAGAGGCGAAGAGAAATGGATAAGGGTGATTAGATTTTACAATATAGCATACTATTGTGTAAGGAACCAAGTCAAATTTCCATCTTCGGGAAATTGATTTGTTTCGTTTCTTATCGCATGCGTTTTGTGTTTTGTAAAATGTCTTGTTATCCTCTGCAGATCGACATTCCTTTTGACGAAATGCAAATATTTGATGTAAGTATTCCACTATTTGTGTTCAATTGGATAATCACTAAATACCCTTGAATATCTATGTTCTGTCTACTTGTTATGTCTTTAGAAACCGTTCGCTAATTCAACAATACTATTTTGGAATACGTTGGTTTTGCAATTGCATTGAGAATATCATGTACGTGTCGCTATTTAAAGTTAAAAGATCTTAATATCAGGAAGCAATGAAGAACAGTGTTTGTGTGTTTCTGAATTCCTCGATAAATCAAGTTTTCGCTTTAACGCTCTTTCAGTGCTTCTATAAGACATGTTTTTAAAGCTTCAGTGAGAGCAAACATAAGGGTGTGTGGGTATCACAATACAATAAGAGATGACCCGTCAAAAATTGAAAATAACAGTTCTCAATGTCAATATAATAACACTGAATGTCAGTTTCCACTCCCTGTATTCGGAGTGGAGTTCTTTAACGTTATTTCTCCTGAATACCATTTGAGATGTGCCGATTAAAAACACAAAAATGAGGGATTCAACACCTTTTATTGCATGTAACTAATCTCATGTTTGAATCACATTGGTTTATATAATCGTATAGGCTCACAACGCATTCAACAACAGAGCTTACGGACCAGCTTACGGAGGTAAATTTAACGAAATTGAAATCAATTCAAAAGCAATGAATTCTTCCAAATTATTAATTTGAATTGTTCTCCAATATTGCAAATGTTGATAGTGCATTTGTTTTTCGTTTCATCTGTATTGCGATATGTGTTAAAGTATTATTTTCATTATCAGTACAGCTACTTTTGTGTTTGCGACACTGCAAAACACGTAAACTTCGTTAACATTTGTTAAATAATAAATGTTTATTATACAGCGAATGACACATGCGAATATCCACCACCCTATGACAACGTCTGCGTGGGCTTAGCCAATCATGAGTTCAGCATTCTGGATATGTTAAACATGGGCATCAGAGCCTTAGAGCTAGACAACTGGTGGTGTGAGGGAGAGGTGGGTGATCTCTGTAATTCACATTGGTTAAATTTTGTTTTTATGTATACCTTTATCTCAGCTAATGATACATGTCACTGGCCACCACCATATGACAACATCTGCATGGGCCTAGCTAATCACGAGTTCAGCATCCCAGATATGTTAAATATGGGCGTCAGAGGGCTTGCCATTGACAACTGGTGGTGTCATGATGCGGTGAGTGGTGGTTTCAAAGATAAGTGATGCGAAAAGTAAGGTACCAGGCAGTAAATTCAAGAGAAAAGGCATATTGAACACGGATAACGCGCGTAGCCTGTGGACCAATTCTGAGTAAATGGATAATATACTAAAACTGGAGGGGAATTAGAGAGAGAGAGAGAGAGAGAGAGAGAGAGAGAGAGAGAGAGAGAGAGAGAGAGAGTGGTTGTGGTGGTGAAAAATCGTATATGATGTGTCTATAACTGTTTTCTACCTTATACTTTCACGTGCAGATGCGCGTTGCCCATCTTGCCACACCATTCGCATTTGGATGTGGAGAGTTCAACGTACTATTCAGTGACGTCATCGCTGATATTGGCCAATGGATGGACCAGCCGGGCAACGAAGACGAATTCATCCAAATCTACATAAATGTAAGAAGACGAAATATTGTATTTTTATGGTGGAACCGTGACTAAGGCTGATATGAAGTATTTTTTTTAATAGTCCACAAAAGTGTTCAAATGCATACGCGTACCCGCTTCAGCGTCAACTGTCATTAGCACCCTGATTGTGTATCTAAATGCGCTATCATACCAGTTAAACGTTTTGAAATGTTGATTAACCAAACTGAATGGTCATCGCACTTTTTCGACACATGATCACATCTTTGTAAGAATCCAGTTGCAAAATTGCGATAAATAATATTTGTTTACTCACAGTAAGGTTGTATGAAATATTGCTGATCGGATTCTATCTCCTGCAGACCTCAGGGGCAGGTATAGGGGCGTGTGGCCCACCCTCAGGACCGTGAGACAGGTGAGGAGGGGGCATGTGTGGATTTGGGGGGGGGGGGGGGGTTGGGGGGTGATAGGGCGGTGAAAGGACCGCTAGAGAGGTTCTCTTTGCTGATCGGATCCTATCTCCTGCAGACCTCAGGGGCAGGTATAGGGGCGTGTGGCCCACCCTCAGGACCATGAGACAGGTGAGGAGGGGGCATGTGTGGATTTGGGGGTGGGGGGGGGGGGGGTGGGGGGGTGATAGGGCGGTGAAAGGACCACTAGAGAGGTTCTCTTTGCTGATCGGATCCTATCTCCTGCAGACCTCAGGGGCAGGCATGGGCCATGAGAGAGGTGTGGGTAATATCAGTGAGAGATTGTGCTGTATAGCCAGAGTTGACTTGATTGCATTACTGTGTTGATTATCAGAAAGAATTGCATTCAGAATGCATACGAAAATGAAAAATGTAGGCATTCCAGTATCTATAGTGGCCCCTAAAGTGTTTAGAAATACATTGACACGGAGCCTAGTTATTGACCTGTGTCCTGTTGCATAAAACTTACCATTGAGCAATTTCTATGGAAACCTTGAATTTGATTGGCTGTTGAGCGATGTTACCATGGTAGCTACTATTTATGACAGTTTTTATGCAACGGGGCCCTGGTAGAGACCGAGTCTCAGCGACGTCTTCGTGATGTCTCCTGAAGACTATCGGTGTCACTGAGAAGTCGGCGGAAATTAATGTGTTTTGGGCGACCTTTTTTGGTCTCCAGCAGATCTTGAGGACATCTCTGCGACGTCCCCACCAGAGATTAAGGAAATTAATCGTGTCTAACTACGTTTGTATAAGGTGATATGTAAAATGATTTCCCCCGTCATTACTATCAGAAAGATAGAGGGGGTATAACGCCCTCTTTTGAATACAGGAATGAAGTTGATGTTTTATGAATACACAGACAATTCACAGACTACAAAAAGACTCATGAGACAAGTGACAGTTTCGTTCTTTCGGAGTTGTTCCTATTATGTCACCATCATTGTTGAATTATAGGTATATGTTATGTAAAATTTCGAGCAAACAAACATCACGCAAAAATACAACATACTTAGGCGACAGTCAAATATATAGAGAAAAAAAATGCACAGGTTTTCTGTTTTTTTTTGTTTCAGGATGGAAAGCGAGTAGTGGTTATCAGTGCCAACGACACTTTGCACCAAGGCAAGTTCATCCATGAGAGGTGGTGTAAGGGAGATCCAGTGAACGAGGTACGAGGTAGGCTGGAGTATGGAGGGCCGCGCAATGTCAGAAATACTACTCAGTTTGTAACTTGCTTGTCATACAGAAGCCCATATCATTCATATAACTGAGTTGTGGTCGATAGATGTAAGAACAAGTTCCAGTTGACTTCCCATCTGATGGAGTATGATTTCTCATTGAGTTTAACACCTATATCGACACACAAAAAGGGAGTATGATCAAAGCTCATTATTCATAAGCAGGGATAGTTTGTGGGACATTTGTTTTGTTGATCTTCTTTTATGAAAGTAAACCCGCGTATGGAGTGTCGGAATAAAGAATGCTCTTGGCAGATCGTACTACCCGGAATGTCAAATCTAATAGTTCATATAGATACGTATGCTGCAATGTTAAAATCGTGCATCAATCCAGTTATATGTTACTGGACCTGGAATCTGAAACGCATATTTGAGAGTGATAGTTAAATATACACAATGAAGATATTAAAAGTGGTTCGCAATAAATCATTCCCTATATTCGCCTCCCCAGTTTTCCAACTATCCTCAGTGCGGTTTGAAGAGAGAAGACAATTGTATGAGGTACCGTGGCGATGCCACACATTATGGGTAAGTTTCGTCCTGAATGACAGAACGATTCTGTAAAGAGAATGGATGGGTGGGCATGAAATATTAAAAAGAAAATCAGCGAGAGAGAGAGAGAGAGAGAGAGAGAGAGATAGAGAACGAGAAAGAGAAAGAAACAAAGCAAGAAGAAGTATTAATGGAGAGGGGAAGAGAAATAAAGCATCATGAAAAGCAAGGCAGAGAAAGAAGAGAGAGAGAGAGAGAGAGAGAGGGAGAGAGAGAGAGAGAAGAGAGAGCACTAGAATGGACAGGGGTGCAGAATGGACAGGTGAAGCGGTTGAGAGTAAGGGAGGGAAAGAAATGTGAAAGGGAAGGAACAGACGAGGGTGATATCACGGGAAGATCATTTCTCTTCAGATTCAACATCATCTACGACGGGCCGACAAGGGTCGGCGTGATCGGGGACCTGACCGAGTTGGTGAAATGTGGCGTGAACCTGATCGCGACTGACATGGTGAGCCCGCAGCTGATGGAGACGGGTGTGTACACGTGGGCGAAGGGGGAGCCGTCCGGAGAACTCCGGGAGGACTCCTGTGTCATGCTCAGGTGCGATTTTTACGAGTGAAGCAGGCTAAACACAATTTAAATCACCTTGATTTAGATACAAATTTAAAGTTATTTCGTTACATATTTTTTTTTTAAATCCTCCATGTTGTGGAAAACATACCTCCTCGGTATTGAGTAGCATAATTGAAAATTGCTTAATTTTTATTATTTAAATCATGTGATGCGATGAAAATAACAAACACAAATTTTGACAAGTGTCGAAAGACAACTCCTGTAATTTCCAAACACCATGCAAGGCATTTACCAGACACCGTGCCAAGTATCACGATGTGCTCTATGCTCCAAATTGCAAACACAATTTTACCCCAAATTAATACAAAATATATTGCATTTATGTTACGATCGAAGTACCCTTTGCCACCTCGTTCATGTGACAATTTTTTTTACTGAAATGAATAAGTCCATAAATCATTAGTACTTAGTCTGTGAGGTACTTTTTTCCACCACTGAATTTAGCCATGAAACACATCGCTGGTACTCGTCACCCGACTGCAGCCAATCACTGAGCTACGCCTGCCAAAGCGCGACCAATCACAACGCTTGGACAGTGAGTGAGGAGCGAGGACCGTATGACGTCACACGAGATTTGTGCCCGATTGGCTACAAGTTTAGCATACCTCACAACGGATACAGACAACAAAAGGTTGGTCACATTAGTACCTAGTTTATGCACTACAACAGAAATGTCATGGTTCTGATTATGGTCCATTTGCATTGTTCCTGAAAAAAGGTAATGACAATTGATTTTTGGACGCTGCGAATTTGTCAAATGAATCCTAAAGCAATGATGTATGAACCGCTACATCCTTGATAGAAATGCTTTTCAGCAACCCCACTTCATCCAAAGAATACCATACATCTTAGTTTGATAATCTTCCCCATGTTTCTATACATTGGAGAATTATGATCAACATGGAGAACGCTTTTTAGAATTCACCAAAGTGCTGTCAAATTGATTAAATCAGTTTATTCGCCGTCAAGCCCCGAAGTTTACCGTAACCATATTAGATCATTCCACGCAAAATGCAGACGGCCTGTGGTGTTCATGTTTGATTCGTTAAAGAGATAAAAACAACAAATGTAAACATCTCTTCACATGAATGCATGTTGTTCGTGTATCCCCCAGCTGCTGGAAACGATGGACGGGGCGTCTGTGTGGGTGAACTTGACGCCTTGGCTTACGGGAGACTTCCCGTCTCCTCAACCACCCAGCCCAAGCCCCAGCCCCACGGGTAGCAGTAGCTCTCTGCACCAAGCACCGGGGATCTCGCTAAGTCTTGGTGTGGTAGTCACTGTTTTTTCACTCATCATGAATCGTGGAGCCATCTAAAACTCTACCTGAATAAGACATACAGCTTAGTGAATATTTTCAAACTCTAAACTCAGACTCCAGTGAAAGGACCAATTTGTCTAACAAGAGTCTGTCCCCCCATAAAAAAGATAAAGTTCAAGATTCCCGAAATTATTCCACATACCGTTCACTATTAATGAACAGGTCCCTTTGTCTCATGTAGGGTCTATATTGAACAGCTTAGGTAAATAAATTGACCGTCTGTTTGCCGCACAAATTAAGTACTATCCCGACTAAAATCAATCCACGCCACTTTCCATGAGCCATATTCATGAAACCTTACAAGCCTAGTTAGTTACTTAAAATGCATGTAGCTGAATGTGCTTTAGCAACTAACGAGGCTTAGTAAGATTTCATGAATATGGCCCCAGGAATCCTAAGAGGAGACCAACAAGGAGGCAAGCAGAGTTTGTGTGATAGGTGTTGTGTCAAAGTTCAGAATAATAAAGTTCACCCGGACATCCACAATTGAACAAATAATCTTTTCTTGTGATTTCTATTGTGTTAATCTACTTGCACCATGAATTAAAAAATCCGAAATTGTATTCATATGAAAATCACTCTTACAATCTCATGTGTTATCATCGTTTGATATAACCCTCACTTCTCTTTGACCATTTCCATCATTCTATCATCCTATATTTTGCACCATGTGTTTCAGACAACAAAACAATGTTTGCCATATTTGAAACATCATATGGGCTATTCTAGTAAGAGGTGTTTACACACCAAATTCCCACACCTTGCCTTCAAATGTTACTACATGTATTTATCATTTGTCTACAACTCTCACATTGTCATGCTCAGTATAATCATAGATTAGCTATGTAATGTAAATGTTCAATATTCATACAGCGGCATCACGACATATATGTCATCACATCAGCATACATGCATTCAAAAGCACCACAAGAGCTTTACTTATCAAGGATGTTTTATTTCAAGACATACCTTTTCTCAAAACAGTACGAAATGCAACAAGAATACCAACAATGCAATTTACATCACAAAGATGATGTGCATTTACCGTGGATACAATATTGGGTATCAAAGGCAGGAACATTCTGTTTGTAACAGAGGCAGAGCAATGTGCATATCATAGTACAATAACAAATCCTGTGCCATAATGCCGTCACATATTCACAAGAAATGCACGTAAATATAGCAAAAGGTGAATATGATGAAGGAAATGAAATTGTAACATTGTTCAGGTAGCTCACTCTATGATAGCTTTGAATTAAAATGACAGCGTATACATGTATTCAACGCTGTCTCGCAAGATATATCGGTGCTATAGACAAGAAGGAGAATGATGCCATGGTAGTGATTAATAGATAATAAATAATAACTTTATAAATATTTACATACATGCTTACCAGGATTCAAAATTAATCAATTATGCTAATACACAGATACCACACAAATTAATAATTCAACAATACCACACAGCGAAAACAAGCACACACAACAGTATATCACATGGCACAGACAACAGCAATATATTTTTTGTACACAATGAAGGCAGAAGGGGAGGGGAGAAAGATAGAATATGATATGGAGATAGAATGCAGTACTTCTGGATTAATAATAAAGTACTGTTAGTGTAAGCGAGGAAGCGGGCTCATCATCATATCATGTTTCATATTCTTATTTAAATATGCATATACATATTTATTTGCTCAGAAGTATCCTGGAATTACAAGGCAAGAATATAGATTTAGGATACAATGTGGCTGCACAAATCATGACGCTCATAACATAGACAATGTATTTTTGTGAGACAAAATAATCTCAGTTTTTGATGTTTTGTGCTACTGTGGTACTATGGTTCCATAGGAGACGGAATCATGTGAGTGAGATATGCATGTTAACACGGCTTGTACTTGCAACATCGTTTGATACAAACTGTACTCTGCAATTTCACTATGCTACACTTCTGCATTGCTAAATGGAGTGATAGTAAACATGCTGTTCCAATTTAAATCACTGAGAATATATATCCAGTACCATGATTGCAGTGAGAACACACTTATGTGAAATGCTGCTAGAATCCAAATGAGGTAATAACAGAACTGGAATTAATATTTGTTGATTAATGAAGATTTCATATTAGCTAATATTTATGCATAATGTATAGGAGTTCGGATATTCATCAAAATTGCTTACAGAAGTCCAATATAATAATATTTTGACATATTTGTTTGATTAGAAACAAGAATACATATATCCATGAAACGAGAAACACATCAATTTGAAATTTTATATTTTAACAAATAGATAGAAAAGTGTACATCAACATTTACGGCAAGATTTAAAAAAACACACATTCCAATAACATACATCTACATGTGCGTACATTAAAGGTATGTAAATGTGGTTTTATCATTAGAGGATTTGAGAATTCCATTTAATACCCCAAATAAATGGTGCTGAGGTTGGGATGGTTCGATTCGTTAACATTCTGACACTTTAGGAAAGTGTTAAAGTAACCATACTCCATCAAGAAAACAAAGATGAAAAAAAAACATTCACCAAATCATGGAGGGCCCCAGACTGAAATTACAAGAGTGGTTCAACAATCATCTACAATACACTGAGAGTTGCATTAATAAAACATCAAAGACATTTACAATCAGAACTTTCTGACAATTCCCCTGTGAACAAATCAAGTTGGTCGTGCAAGAAATATGAAATATATGATTGTTGATGACATTTGAAAATCTTACTGTTAGAGTAGTACAGCACAATCAAGCAAATGAGCAAAAGACAAATGAAATACTCTCAAATAAAGGAAGAAGGGAAAAAAACACATGCAAATCATCTCATATTTATGGTGGGTTTAGTAAAAGTACCAGGAAGTATTTTTCATGCATACTTTAACAAAGGGGTAGTAGTGGTAAGCCCAAAACTTGGCTCAAGAAATTTCTACTCTATCCTACTTCAATTTTATAGAGCTCTTACCAAACAGTTTGTCACATGAAGAAATTGCCACAAAATGATATCTAATTGGTTGATGTTTGAAAATCTACCAAAATATGGCGCTAGACTGTAGCGCATATGGGCGTACCTTGAAATCAGGATGATTCTTTAAAAACAAAACATTGATTTCTATGTAACAACTCCTTGCAGTAGCCGAGGCTTATTTGGAGAAGCTTGTATCTGTCAAAACTCTTATTAATTGTTAATTGCGCTGATGCTCTCATCCACCTCATTACTTTCTGGGGGCAAATTCTAGCAATTTTGGGAGAAGTAAAATTTCCTTGTCACTACTTCCCCTTATCTGTAAGTAACCTCATAACAGTGAGGCTAATCCAAGAAGCAATTCAAGTGATGAAAAATTATTACAACAAGCAATCCTTGAGTCCCACTATTTCACCAAGATGTTGTGATCCTTCAAGCGATATTTCTTTGGCAGTTACACATAGACCTGGACAGGGACCAAAGATAAATCATTGTAATTCTAGAATGCAAGGTAGTGAAGCAGAAGCAACAATGTGCACCTTATTCAATCTACAAGAGATGATTGTCTAATGGACGGGGCATCTTACGGTTAAGTTTCAGTGGGGAAATACACAAAATGTATGTACATATTTCAGATAGGTTAAACAATTTACTACTTGGCTCAACATGCTTGGGTCTGTATTCGTGCTAAGGTCCACATGACGTGCATCTCACAAGAATAATTCACTCATTTGACAAAAGAAACATCTTGAAAAAAGCAGTAGAATGAGCAGCAGCAGGATTAATCAACATAAAGGTCATGTTCAGAAATGACAAATGTCACAATGAAAAGGTAAAGTGATGTGACCACTTCCATTTACAAATTCAAAGATGCTGTTAACTTGGAATCCATTTAAAAAATGTAATTGTTTTATTTTAAATAGTAAGTTTGATCATTATCAAGGTATTACAACCATTTTCAAATCTGCATTTATCTTTGGGATAGGTATTGTAAACGTCTTACAATCTATTATCTTAAAACTGAAATCTCAGAAATTGTTTTGGGGCACTCTACAACAAAATTGTGCATGGGCTCCCCAAGTACAGATGAAGTAGATATTGCTGGTTGAGCCCGTAGTAGTATCAACAATGGCTACACTAAAAGTAAGCAGAAAGGGACACATTCTGAAGAGGCAAAGTGAATTCTATCTCAATTGAAAATGCAACATTTCTGCATACCTGTAATTTCTCTTCTAAGATTCATCAAAAATAATTGAAGCAAATTGCTGGAATGCACAGTTAGATTGCATTATGTAAAAAAAATATACTGGAAAGTTCCACCCTGACTTTCAGGAAGAGCTACTTCTCATACAATGTAAAAAATTGTTTGGTATCAGGGTAACACATCCATATTAACTTGACCTCATTGCATTGCATCAATCAAAGCTCAACGGCAGAATTTCCAAACCCAAAAATGATGGCACAGAAAGGAAGAAAGCGATTCAAGCTGGAGTTCTCGTACTGAGAGGTTAACATGAAATCAATGGTATAAGCAACTGATGCACCAAAAACTTTAATGAATTCTTTGTATATCTATTAAAAAAACTTTGATGTTGACACCTACAACATTCAATCTTATTAAAATATACACAATTAAATTTTCAACAGTAATAACTTTGCTTTATAATGTTCACATCCATAAGTCTACATCTTAAAAACAAATCTGCTTATGAACTTACAAATAGCTTTCCCCATGTAAAAATATTGGTCCTTGCACTGTTGTCTCTTATATGTCAATAAGAATAGCCATGAAATTCATAATACTATTTAACAGTGACTTTTGTCCCTATTTCACACACATATCTTGTATCATTTGGCCAAAAATGAATGATATAATTTGTAATTCCAATAGTTTCTTCTGTGTTCTGCTATGGGTCAGCAAGTGCAGGTAAATATAACTTTCTGGGCAAGTAATTACAATTTAACAAAATAAACTGTTTGTTCATTTCTTATTGAACCTTCATCAATCTGTTATTTCTCTGATTTGTTTAATTTACTCACATTGAATTGATTCTAGGAATTTATTCCCCTTTTTTATAATAGCAGCATGAAAATTGGATGATCAACAACAAACCCACATATCCACATATATACGTGTAGCTAGTTTACTGGTCCTCTCATTTCTATCATGGTCAAAACACAAAATATCCCTACTGCCTAAATCAATGTAGCTCCATCAATCCTAAATCAATATATATTTGTACTTAACGAACAATTCTGCAATTAATCAGTTAACTGGAACAGCTGACAGAAAAAAAGAAAGAAAATTAACAAAATCCACAATTTGGCACAAAATTATTTTTTTTCTTCAAAACAAACTATCAGATCACACACAAGCACATTTCACCAAGTCATACAAAAAATTGCAATGCAGCTCCACGTTGCAACAGTATCCTTCTGCTTTCAGCCTTTGCATTGAAAATCCCCATGGTGACAATGGGTGGTGTAGGGGTCAGATGCTCATTCAGACTGGTAAATGTTCCCTCCTCAAACTGGCACATGCAGTAGCTGCATGGCTCTACAACTACAAAGCATTACACCAGAAAACATCACTTGCTATTTCAAGATGAAGATGCAGCCCAGTCGTGAGATGCAGTTGGTCACCAAAGATGTCCCTGACCATCAGTCTGTCTGCCTGTCTGTCCGTCAGTCCTTCTTGTGAACTGCTGCCGTCCCATTGGCAGCCCCTACCACGTTCACTAGTTTCCACGCCGGCTTTAGCTTTGTTGTTTTCCGTATCTTGTACACAAACACCCTGACGTTGTTGACGATGTAGTTACGCACCGATGCGGTGAATTTGTTCAGCAGGCAAGACGCAGTCGCCACGCCAAACGTCGCATTGTACGCAAGAACCATGTAGAAGTTATGGAGGGAGTCTAGTTTGCCGTACTCGCCGAGTAGGTCGAAGTTCGTGATGCCTGCAGGAGTGAACGGTCATAGTAAGTAAGGCCTAGTTAAAGTCAGGTTGACCTTTTAAATCAGATTAGGATTGTACTGTTGTTGCTTTTATAATGATGAAATAATGTAGTTAATGTAAATAATGTAAAAAATCATCATAATGATGGCATGTTCATCTTTGAATATCAATATACCATTGCTTAAAGTCAAACAAATTAATCTATACCTATACAGCTCAGGAATGATATATTCAGTCACTTAAAAAGACTTTTTTACAAGATTGCCTGTCTTATACACATTTGATTGCATCTTGACTTGCTATTGACTTGGATCCCCGTGAGGAACAGCTGGTAGCTGACCAGGGTAATCCAGCCCATCAGTGGACAATAAATACAACCATTTCAACAATTTTAAAAATAGTGATGTATATCACTGTTCTGCTCATAAGAGATTGGGATAGACTTGCAATATATTCATATCAATCACAGCTCTGTGTAAGACAGGGCCCAGGACTCCCTGACATAGCACCTACCCAGCAACATATATAACATTAGAGTTAGGGGATTGGATGTGCAATCAATTCAGATCAATTGCAACTCTTTATCAGATGGGGTCCCAGGACACCCTGACATATCACCTACCCAGCATCTTGGATAACGTCGGCAGGGCTGAGCTAAGGACCAGGACTACCAGACAGTTAGCAATGAGCTTGGTCATGGGCGTGTCTCTCTTTTTGGGCACCAGTCGTCTGAAGAGGGGCAGGCCGTACAGACCAACCATGGAGGCCAGCATTAGGTAGCTGGGAGAGGGTGGGTGTGGTCAAGGGCATATCAAACCTGTTTTTGCTTCCATAAGTGATTATCATACAGTGGTAAACAGGTGCATTAATGAAACTCTATTGTGGATTTGGGATGGTCAGAGATCAATTTAGCTCCCTCTTTTCATCCATTGGTTAACTGTTCTGACCTGCTAAAAGCGAAAAAATATATATAAATGTATGTTTCAATTTCTTTGTCAAATTCGATAGAAAGCGATGTGCTAATGCCAGAATAGGCCCCAGAACGTTTCAGTGTTGGATATAACCCTATTGCAACCATGTAACATTTTGATTTTATCTACTCTTAGAGGTGTATACCTTACAGATTCCTGATCCAACCTTATCTGCCAGAACAGCATATGTCACACACATCTAAACTTTATGGTGATCACACTGGAGTCTTCTGTAAATGGGCTATCAAATCTTTGCAGTAGACCAACTGACTTAAAGTCACATGGCTCTTTGGCCCTATTGCATAAAACTTACCATTCATGGTAACTCTGCCATCAATGGTAACTACCATGGTAACATTGCTGGACAGCCAATGAAATTCAAAGTTTTCATAGAAGTTGCCATTGATAACAAAGTTACAATCAATGGTAAGTTTTATGCAACAGGGTCCTGTAACTCTATTTGCATGGGAAAAATGATCCTGTTCAGTCTTATGGATAGTAAACCTTTGAACAAACCACATGTGGCACAGAACAGACGTACAATCTGCAGTTATACTTCAACATGAAATGAAAAGGATACAATATGAGGCAAACTTCCAGCAATGCCCCTAAAGCACCAAACTTGGACAGCGAGACCTTTCCCAGACCAGCTTCCTGAAAATTGGGGAAAAAGGGAATAAAATGGAAAAACAAAATGACCAACTGAATGCTTGTACTTACTAGAAATTGTAAAAACTGCGCATCAATTTTAGAAACACTGAAAACTAGACTTAAAAAATATCACTCACTTAGTAATACATTCAGCATATATCACAACGCCTCAGGCCAAGGTTGATTGCCAGTTGGTCAGTTGACCTTTTCAAGCAGTTCAAAGGCATTGCAGCCCCAAATTAGTTGAGCAATGGCAACAGCTACCATCTACATCTCTACCATTATTTGCAGTTGATGCCTTATTTCCTCGCATGTTAAGTGGAACGTTGTAAACGGCCCTCCTTAATGCTGTCCAATTACCAACTTACTTCTGAGAAGTAATAAATGGGGGCTCAGGTCAATCATGTCCTGGAAAAACAAAAGCAAGCCCCCTCAAGACAAAATAATGATATCTTTAATGAACTAGCCGTGTTCATACCTTGATGCTGACTGGGAGAGCTCCGATACCAAAGATCAGCCTGAAGATGTTCCAGCCAACCATACAGAGCGAGAGGACGGTGAGAAGAAAGAGCAGAATCCAAACCAGAGGGTAGCCTACATTGCGCTGGAACGCCGAGGCTCGCCGCCTCCGATCAAGCACCTGCCTCTCCCTGGTAATCTGGGCCAGTCGCTCCTTCAGGGCAGTCAGCTGTCCATTGGCCAGGGTGGCCGTGTGACCGTTAGCAGTGGGCAGATGACCATTGGCTCTACTTGAAGTACTCCCGTGATCTGTTGGATGCAATTGTAAACACACAAACAGTGAGACAGGAGCTCAGGGCAATTTAGCCCTGCAATGCACAAAAAGAGCCCCCATAAATAATAAAAGAGCCCCTGTGGAGACTGATTTTCCTCATAAGGTATGATCAGTCTTAAAAAGTACCCCCTACAAATATTGTTTTCCATGCAGATAAACATATAGCATAGACATCATTACTAGTTCTTTCCTTGCTTGTTGTATGGGCATTTCAGCAGCTAAGACACGATCCTTGGCAATACAAGCCTTCTCTTGGACCACGAGATAAAAAAAAGACATGTAGTTCCAATTTTCAGAGTCACGGTCAGAAATATTGGATTGGATTGGATTTATTAGCTTGATTGATACCTGACAACAGTTAATTTTAGGGCAACAAATAGATAAGTTATTGAATGTTGCAACAACGATGCAAAACATTAATGAAGTCCTATCATCATGTGGTGGGTGAATTATCCACTCCCATAACTTTCAGATGTAAATGCATGTATTGGTACAGAATAGAATGAATCAATGTTATTTACTCTCCCTTACATAATGCCTTTGTTACATTATCAAAACACCAAACAGAATAAAACACCACAAAATCTATGCAAAGTACTGTATTCACTGGTGCCAAGCAGGGTAACTCATCTTTCTCTTGAGCCAATTATGGTTACAACTCATACACATTATGATTAATGATAAGAAACAGGAAACTGCAGCTTACACGGACTATCCCTAGCCAAAGCCTAGATCATAGATTAGGAATTAACTCTTAGCATGAAGCTTAGTACTTA
The DNA here is from genome assembly GCA_963669155.1 of Arbacia lixula. Lineage (NCBI taxonomy): Eukaryota > Metazoa > Echinodermata > Echinoidea > Arbacioida > Arbaciidae > Arbacia > Arbacia lixula. Next base: position 20,467,129 of record OZ022576.1, on the reverse strand, counting down.
TTTAAATTTTATCAAAATGACCAAATGTTAATAGAGCCACTCCAGATTCTTCAGCTAACATATGTAAATCTATTTTGCAATATGCAGTACCATGCACACACTTCTCTCTAAGATGGAAGATAATGAGGAAGAATTTTGGAGTGCAAATGGATCATATTATAATGCAAAAGCAAACAAGCAATTTCCCGACATGTACTTGAGTGTTAGGCAAACAATATGAAAGATACAGAGATGTCATGAGGAACTATGTGAAGAGTATAGGCATAGCATTTAACCATGTAAGGTACATGTACCAATAAGGATTGCACATTAGGCTACATGTACATTTGGTTTCTTTCAGGTTCGGCTGTAGAAACTTTAGAAAATTAATTTCTTGAATGCTTCTTGAACAAAACAACTATCCCCAGCAGCATGTGCCCCCCCCCCCCACCCCATCATTACCCCCATCCCCCTCCAATTGCCCCCATCCCCCTCCAATCGCCTCCAACCCCCATGCCCTTCGTCTGCCAGCCCCCTCTATGCCACATTCACATACATATAATTGACTTCACCTGACAATAAAGCAGTGAAGGTGACACTCAGCAAGCCCTATCTGGTATCAATGAATTGCTCTTTGATCTTGCCCTGTTTGCATAATACTTGATTGTTCTTAAACTGTTTCTTAAAGTTCACCTAGGTGATCAGTGAATGGTTGGTGTCTGTGAATCCTACATGAGGTCAGACATGTAGGCACGCATATGCAAATGATCCAGTTGGAATACCGGTATAAAGGAGTGGTGCAGGGGAGCCTCTGCATATCTCAGTGCAGAAATGCAATGTAAACAATCCTAATAAATAGATTCTACTAGTTATACTTACAGTTTCACTTCAAATCAAGCAACTTGAACTACATCGTTATCTTTCTCTTTCTGCCTCTCGTAACTTGGTTTCTTTATTACAAGCCTGTTTGTTTAATACCTGATTGTTCTTTAACTGTTTGAAGTGCCGCTATTAAACTGAGTGGACCGTTTTTGTGTGTGTTCGTATGTGAGGTCAGAGTTGCAGGCATACATGCGTATCATTAACGTAAATAGGTGACACGGTGAAGTCTCTGTATTTCTGAAAAAGTTTTTTGACAAAAAAATGAAGTATCTATTTTTAAAGTTTTTATTTTACCATTTGTATCACACTAAATGTGACAACAACACACTGGTTGCCAGCTCTGCAATATACATTAATAAATTATAAAGCAGGAAAATTGAACACAAGCACATAATCAATTTCTACTTAAACATAGACGCATTACTGATAAGAAGAAAATGTTACCTTGTAATTTTCTTAAAATGTCTTCTTCTTCAAATTTTGCTGTGTGAAATTCCTCCTCAATGTTTTCCATGAATTGCGGTTTGACAACAAGCTTTCCAATGACAGAGAAGAGCCGAACAAAACCTAGAGGAGTAGAGACTAGAAGAAAAAACAGAAAGAAAATTATCAAAACATGACCTTCTCAATCCATTTCCATTGACATTGAATACAAAATTTACATTATATCTTCGCGGCAATATCGTAAATACAACCTCACATCAATATACACATGCCTGGAAAATCAAATCATTAGAAATTGAACCAATTTACAGTGTAGTACTTTCAATTACACAATGACACAATTTCAAGTAAAAAAGAAAATCCACTGAAATTACATTATTTACTGAATATAATGAACATACATACTGAGCCATAGCTGCTATAGCTGAAGAAATAAGATTAGTATTTTGAGACCGTGTTTGAGCATGATCAAAATAGGCAGGCAGCCTAAATTCAATCAATTAGGTATCAGAAGTCAATTCCTGCATAAATATGACCCTCGTGCATACTCACTGAGCAATGTCAAGACCCCAATGAGCGCCATGTATGAATACAAGTAGGGCAGATATGACGTCCACACTCCTGTCAAGAAGAAGAGGAAGGAAAAACAGGTGCAGCAAACATGAGGGAAAGCTTCTAATGGAAACATAACCAAGAACCCCAAATGTTTATTTTTGGACAGACTAGACAATATTAAGTAAAGAAGCAATAGATTACATCGTGCTGGCCTTGAAACTCAAACTGATATTAACAAAAAAAAAATGTGACTTATGTTTCTTGAGACTATAATAAAGTGATTCTACACAAAATGACAAGGTAAAAAAAATCAGAGGCCTCAAATTAGATGATCCACATATGACGTCATAGCATAACCAACAAAATTGAGCAAAATTGACTTATAGATGCTGGCCTACATATTTTAGGGATGGACATTTTATGTCACTGTTGTGATGGGGGGAGGGAGGTGGGTGGCAAAATCACTTAACATTAAGCTGTCAATAAATGTACAAAAACAACTTTAGATGTACAGGAGCCAGTATGTACGTCAGGGCCCATATGTACATGTACAAGTAGGGGTACATGAAGGATATGAGCATCTCCAGCACAATAATTTTTTGTGGACATACATGTATCATTCACTTTGAGCATTGATTAAATTGATTTAATAGCCATCAATTATAAACCATGATATCTGACTTAATTGCACACAAAATCATCTCATGAAAAGCACACTGTATGATAAATAAAGAGAAAGCAAATAGCAGCCATCTTAGCTAGGTCATGTTCACTCACAGGAGGATGGGTGATATAAGATTCTATTAGTCAAGGACCAGGCAGCTGATTGGAGTGACAGCTCTTCCCATAACAAGATATTAGACTTGTGATTCAGCACTCACACAGCACAGTCATAAGTGAGTGGGACTGACACAAGCTTGATTGGTCATAAATTGCTTGCTCGGTCATAAATTATGTATGTACATTTAGAAGCTTTTGAATCGAGTCAAACCGAGACTAATAGTTTGTTCATAAACATAGGCATAATGAGCTAGGCTACATGCATCTTGTTTTGATGTAATCAAGAGTTTCAAAGAGCCCGATTTACATCAGAAGTTAAACAAGTATATGTGCCAATGTTTGTACATGTAGACTGAAGCTTCAGGTAGTCCTTGAGCCTCTACGTTTTAAAACCTTGCACAAACACATCAAGCTTGATTGCAATTACACACTGCACATGGACAGAACATGAAGAATTTGGTCATTTTGGACAAGCCTGATGGCTTATACAGGCTGTTGTGCATGTACATGTTTTCTATAAAGGGCTGTAGTACACTAATCATTCTCCATGTGGTTTGAACTGAGAAAAGGGGAGAATGAATAGTCTTAGAATATTAGACTTATTTTTCAGTTTCGATCATAAATGTCCAACAGCCGGGTAGCCAGGCTAGTTTCGGACGGGTGAACTTTCTGTGTATACATGGATAGCTGTAGGCATTTTACACAGGCCCTCAATACTGTTCACAGCTACAGGTGTGGTATCAATGGCCAGTCAAACCATGCATGCTCAAATTGACATAATGTTTTGTGTAAGAGTGAACAGGCCCCATGTATAACCAAATGAACTGATTTACTTATAGTTTCTGAGATCTCTGTTTACCATACTATGCTAAGCAGTAAAACATGTGCATGTACATGTACTCAGGGGCTCAGATTAGCCTCCAGAGATTAAAAAAAAAGCTGTGAAACTATTTTCTTCTCATGTAGTAAACCATAATGCACAGTAGCACCCACAAATAATCTTTCAAATATTTGTTGGCAATCCGCTCTACTGTAGGTTGTGTAGTGTAATTGTACTCGCTCGTGAAAGTTATAGTAGTGAAAGAATATCCTATAATTCTTTATTACAAAATTCAAAGCATCTATGTTTTAAATACAAATATTCTGTTAGCAGGAAGCTATGGTATACATGGCAATCTAATGAATTAAATTCCTCCTTCATTATCAAAGCTACTATGAATGGCGAACATCTGCCATATCTTGTGTCATGTGCAAACTTAGCTGAAATGTACTTTCGCACACTCTCTACCGGTATACAGCAGGAAAGTTATCACCGTGTCAAGCACTTCATACATGTAATAGCATCCCATACATGCAGGTCTGGCCAGCGGATTCTCTAGCCAAGTAAATACAGATACAGAGAAAACTAGAGTCACAGAGACAGAGGCAGAGATAGAAAGAGAAAGACAGAAAGTTCCAGGAAGAGAAACATAAAAAGAGACAGAGACAGAGAGAGGGAGGGAGAGAAGATAGACAATAGCAATTCTTGGAGTCTTACTCTGTAACGTTTCTCTACTTGAGTCAGTGTCATCCAGCAACGCATTGATGACCCACACCAGCCCAAACACCAGAATGCTCAGCATGGCCAGCACCATGATCGACTCATACACTCGTGCTCGGATGCCCTGTTCACACAAGAAAATAATTAGCGATTTAAGATTGGTACAAATCGGTGAAGTGACATGCAGAGGGACATTACAGAGGAGGGTCATGGTATCCTGTAATCGATCGAACTGCATGCTAAAATATGGTAAAGAAATATTCCATGTAAGAAACATTTATTATTAATATTTAATGACTGTATATTCCTTATGTTTATAAGGATTTGAAGGGAATGAAGGGGGATATCATATCCTCTTTATTTGATGAACCTGCAATTATATTTAATATTAGACATTGTTCACATAAATGCCATATTACGAAAGTACATTAATTTGGTATGTTATGGCAGTTTAGTGAAACTACATGTAGTATTAAGTCAGATGGGGAAACATGGGGGGGGGGGGGAGGGGGTATGGCAATCCACTATACTAAACTGTAATCTGCTTGCAAATGTTTCAGACCATATCTGGTTAAAATCAACATTCCATGTACAGTATACATAATGAAGGTGAATTCTTACTGGGGTCACATCAGCCACAATGAAATGGCAGGGGGCAGGAGGTCTCCTTAGCCCGGAGTCAAGATTTAAATCTTATACACTGATCCTAAGCAGCAAGTCATTAGCACGGTTTAGAATAATCTAACATCATTTCCTGTAGTATATCCCTTTAAACTGCATTCAGACAAACATTACATCCACCACAAGAAAGATGTAGATGTCGTCTTTGTACTGTACGTTGACATAGAATTCAAATATTGAATGAAAAACATATTACTTTGAAGCTTGACTTTCAGACTCAAATTCATTTTGAAATGTAAATACAATTTGGAGTAAACACTATCTTCCACATCTCTACATAATCATATGTTATTACTTAATGTACACAACAATCACCCAGGGCAAATTTGTATCTGATTTAGTAGCTTTGATTGTGATATTCACTATGTTGGCCAAGCAGGGTCTTCAGTTTACTGAAAGATGGCCAACCAATAAGTCACGTTGATATGTATCAGTCAATATAATTCCAATTAATTTTCGGTACACATTTTCTCACATGTACTCCATTTGACTTAAACATCTTTTTACTTTTAGTTTAAAAAAGAGCCCTGGGTAAATTAAACGTTTTGCACTGGCATATCAAACAAAGAGCACAGAAAGTGCACAGTACATCTAGAAAACCACAATGAACGGTTTACCTGTGAATATGACTATCCTGCTCATGGTCTTAATCTAAATTTGTTCAATTACCCTTTGTATTGGAGTGGACATGAAGTCACTATGATCACAAGGTTGCGTGCGTCATCATATGGGTAAAACAGCAATCATTTTAACCATAAGTGGCATAACCATTTCAATAAGCAAAAGTGATCATGGTTTCAAATGTAAAAATCATCATGTGAAAAATCAATATTGGTTGTCATTTTTTTTTCTCCTTGCTTGGGCTGATTGTAAAATACACAGCTAGTTGGATTAACCCTCAAAGAAAAAAAGGGAAATGCCTGAAATGTTTGACCCTAAAACAGGAACTGACATAATTCTCTCATCAACTCAGATTGTGAAATAGACTGTATAAACTGCTAATAATGCCCTCCATGTTCATTCCACTGGTAGCAGACACAAGTTATGTTCACTTAACTTTGACTTCAGTTGTTAGGTGTGAAGAGCACCCTGTCCCAGCCACACAAATTGACTTCATGGAGACCAATTACTGTCATTCGACGAAACATTCTTTGGCAAATTAGCTTAGCCGCATAGCTTGACACAAGGAGGGGAGAGGGAATGTGTCATACAGGCTATGGCTCACACCACTGAACTCTTTCAAGCTCAACTCATGGCTTGAGAGAATTAAACACCTTTACACTTGTTCAAGTATTGGGTAAAGTAATGTTAAAGTAAGACATAAAATGAGTATCATTACAGTGAAACCAATGGACACTTTCCAAATGAAGATTAACTACAAACAATTAACAATTACATTTAAATTTGTGTTTCAGTGTCAATACAACTTGTAGGCTTCTTCTCTCCAATTGAAAATGCTACACATAAAAAAACACCTGAAATATGGAAAAAAAAGATCCACAAAATGACATTGAGATAAATGCATTGTAAATTGATGACGTGTTTTCACACGGCCCTTCAAATAACAAACAACGGCGAACCCTGAACTTGATTTCACTGGTCTGTTGATACACACCTCTGTCAATGTCAATTTGAGTTGCTTTAATTAGTTTGATTACAGATAACAGCAGAACAATTGTGTGCTTGTGATTTAAATAAATAACAGGATGAATAAATCACCCATTCATCCCAAATCAGAATGCACTTTAAGGATTGCTAGACCTAAAAAGAACATTTGTTATCGTCATCAGGCAGATGTGAATCACTTTGACAGAAATATGCACTGCAAGCTTTTTGACCCATCTTATAAAGAATTGCAATAGATATCAATCGTAACTCTACATACATTTGGGACACGGGTTTGGTATTGTGATCAATTCAGATCAATCACAACTCTTATGTAAGACAGGATCACAAGCCCCATTTGAACTTCCCTTCTCTTTCTCTCTGTAGATGATCCTGCAATTCACACAAATTATAAAGCCATCGATTAGTTTGTTAGTCAGTTTGTAACTTATCTTTGTGTTTGATCATTGGGTCCAATGTAAACACACATGCCTACCCTCTCTATTACTTAATTACATGTATGTATGCAAGTCATCAGCGTGCTTCCATAATAAATGCAGACACTTTAGATAACATGCTTATAAAGTGTGTGGCTGAACTACATGTAAATAAACGAGTCTCTAGTATTGCATGAGACTCGCTAAATCCCAGTAAATACACACTCATACCTTCTTAGAGCCAGGAAATCCCTCAGATTCGGTGAAGAAGTACGCAAAAGGCAGAAGCACAAAAAGACACAGGTTGGAAAACAGGAAGATTAGGTTCCACAGACCTGTACCAAATTAAATTGATGTTGAAAGAGGCAAGGATTATGTTTTGTTTCATACATGTACATTAATGAGACTTGACGTTGGAGGTCTACAGCTAGTCTTCTCTTTCAGGAGCTGTGTTGGTACCTCCAAGAACATTTTATAGTGATGATACTTTGTATGATGTAATGTTATCTAACAAATATTTTCACATCAAATGCTCATTTACATTAACGATCCTAATATTTCAAATCAGAGCATATATAAATGCTTTGGAAACAATAAAGCAATTTGTTGTAAACAATAAAATGCCTTAATAATTAAAAAAAAAAAGTAAAAATAGATTCTACTGGCCTAATCAAAATTTACTTATCTCATAGTCAAGAAAAACATTGCCACTCTCCTAGATGCAATCGCACTTCCCATGGAATAACTTAACAACCACATATCCTGTGCTATTCAAGTAGGTCATATATAGTACGCACCTGGAATAGAATGTACTTCTCTAACATATGTACATGTGCCACTTCTTCATCTTACACACATAATACTGAGATAAGTTACTGTGTTTAGGGCTCAGTCAAATTTGCTTTCATTCATATGGACATGTTCTTGAGAAAAAGATGAAATCATACAGAATGCCTTGATATACACACTGTACATTTACATACTACATTTGCATTATTTCAGAGACTTTCAAAAGTCAAGACTCTGCAAAAAAAAAAAAAAAATCGGGAGGTGATCACTATTCAGGTAAATCTTTTATTTTGTGAAGTATTAGCTGGATGTTATCTTGATATTTTTCCCTTCAATGTTCTATTTTTGATGAGGATCAGTTATGTACCAACAGACATTGCACTATCTTCAATGAGTGAAATTTGAATCAATATGAACACAGGCTAACATATTACTTTGTTCAATGCCTGTGTCTTGACCAATTTCTGGAAGATAACTCTCTCCTAAAGACATGTCACACATGTATGCTCATTCCAAGGGTGAAATTAGAATTTAATTTGCAGTGGCTACTTTTTACAACTAATATCTTGAAACTAATTCTCTGAAAATATGTTGTGCATCATACCCTAGAATTTTTTTTTTGGTCATAAGGGCTCTTTTGTAATTCTTGAGGGTTCATTTTAGCATCACAGGGACAAAACTGTCATGAGCCCCCAAGTGATTATTTTAATGGCCGAGTCTTATCAGTTGTTTACGAAGTATTCACACAGAAATGGGGTATACTGGCACCCACACTGCCACACCAATCATTTGCCTGCTTGTCCAGTAAACTCAAGAAGAAATTAATATCTGATCTGCTACATACACATACACTGTATGTGCAAGTACCTGCATTACGAGCCATGATGATTTCCTGTTTTACAGCAATCACTGGCTCATAAACACACATTTCAATGATAAATACAGCCAGTTTGGAGAAATGAATGGGTGGGTCTTAAACAGACTAAAATTGCAAAATAACCTTAACAGATCTCTTGGGGGAGAATATCCCAAAATTATAAAGTGCATCAGCCTGTGTTGGCCTAAAACAAGCAAATAGCATGCTTTTTTGCAACTTTGGTCTGCTGAAGGCAGCCCTATTGTGTGAGAAAGGAATGCAAAAGGAACACTCAAAAATATGTTTTGCATCGCATCCTATTGTGAACAATAATTTTGTATGTACATGGGAGTTCTCTTTTGCGTTGCCGGAGCTAATTTAACAGTCTGACATCATGAAACAAATATAAAAATGTTTGGCATTATACCAAGTCATTTTTCACTAGAGCTCTTTTGTAATTTGTGGGAGGGTCTTTTCTGCTTTGTGGGGGCTACATTTAAATTACCCTGAGCCCCCGCATTTAATTTTGATCACTGACTTGCTCATTATCATGAAACCAACTCTAAACTATATTTTGCATAATGACCTTTGAGGAATAATTTTTGTTTTTCCAGGGGGTCTTTGTTTTACAAAGCTCTTTTCTGCATTGAAGGGGTTATACCGCCCTGAGCCCACAGCTCAAAGGAACTGGCATAGGGAAAGGGAAAGAGAAGAAAGGGAAGGACCCACAGTTTTGAACCGTGGTATATTTTGTCCAGTTCAGCATGAAACATGATGCTTTTTAGGCAATGTATAAGTTTGTTCACTGCCTTGCTTACCATGTATGAGGGAGCCATTGAGCCACTCGATGTAGAAGCTGTTGGGATACCAGAGCAGGACCTCATTGCTGAGAATGGAGAGGGGGAGAAGGAGCACCGCCCCCACCGAGACGGCCGTGGTGAAGGTGCAAAGCCACAGCGCTATGCTGTACACCATGGCATCCTCAGCATCAGCTACACAGCAGAAGAATATAAACAGCAAAGGGAAATGTTAACATGTATGCTTGATGTAATGAAATCTACACCATGAACTAACGTCTTGCGTGACTCCCCAACAGTGTTCAGGGCAGTCAGGGGACGAAGTAAAATTGAAACTGCTGGGGCTACTTCTCCAGAAATTAACTCTCTCGGTATATGAAAGCTACAGATCATATACATCAATCTTGTGACAAATACATTGACCCCGTTTGTCTAATTTGCTTGTTTTACTACATGTACATACATGTATTGTCTCCATGTTGTATTTGAGTCTTCAAGTATGCAGTGCTCACAATAAATGGTAGAGAGTAACACTTGCTATGAGAACTGCATACTGATGGTCTCAGACACAGTATAAACCAAACAATCAATACAACTTTCACAGCATTGTCTAAGTTCTTGCAACAATTGCTGTTTTTTATAATTTCTACATTGAAATAAACACATCCCATCAGTCAAAAGAATGTATTACTTGATGTACATGTATTATGACCAAGAGGGATAGTTTGAACTAATACTTGTATCAAAGTTCTGTTGAAAAAAATTTGTTTAATACAACAACCCTACAGTATACACAAAGTACAGCTTTGGAAGTATCACATTCTTTGACAGGCAATGTAACAGAACATTTACAACATGACCACTGCATCTGTAAAATACTCTGGAATATATTGACGTTGAATTTGTGACAAATATGGACAAAGAAAGTTTACCTGAATACAAGTCTTCTTTATCTGTTCGCCGTTTGTAGTAACATATGGCTACGTATGACGACAGGTACAAGATGGTAAAAAAGAGGAAGTCAATCTGGAAAATAAAGCAGGGGATATCGTCAAAACTTGAGTAATTCATACGAAATAAGAAATGTTTAATATATTCAAGTATATTTCATGATTACACAATAACATAGAAACTACAGTACGAACTAGTGCAATTGCTGAAGTCATCAAAAAATTAATAAATTTACCCAAAAAAAATTTAGGCATACACCCAGTAGCAAGGATAGCATGCTCCATCCTGCAAATGAACGAAAAACAAGTTCATTTGCAGGATGGAGCACACTATCCGTTCTACTGTGTGTATGCCCAAAATTTCTTTGTAAATTGAAAGTACCACAGGGGGCCCTTTCACTAAAATCTAACCTATGATTAATAAGTTTTATATATTTGTAAGTTTGAATCACATACATGTGCTTCTTAGATCTCCTGAATTATTAAGTTAAATTTATTTGTCTGTAAAAGTGTATACATTTATTTCTAATAAGTTTATTTGAAAAATATAACATTACAGACAAATATGTCAATATACACAGTACTATTTTTATGTCAATATGCACATGTACTATCCCAACACATGGTGCACAGTAGCGCAATGACGACATCCACAATTATGTTGCATTGCAATCAATCACAGTCTTGTCACCTTCAGGCCCTATGGTGCCTGATATCACACTCTATGGTGTGCGAAGTGATCATGTGACCCACAGGATATTGTTGTCCTCCCTTGCCACCTGATTAGGACTGAACACAGGCAGGAAGTGGTTGTCATGGCGATGATGACATCACAAGGTAAATGCCAATTGACGGTTTACATACAAACACACAGCCAGACGTCTGTTTAAATATAAGTTACCTAGTAGCCAATAAGACTGCATGACTGCATAAATATTTGGCAATGTGTTTTTTATTAGAGAGCATTTTGAAAACAAGTGGCTAAAATGGGATTTAAGAGTCTTTGCATGCTATATCGAAGCGTTCATTATTCCAGGAGTCAGGACATACATATCATTAGACAATGATCTCAAACATACTGCCAGAAAAGGATGAATAATCTTTAAAACATACATCAGTACAGGAACCAATCATGAAAATGAACTTCTGGACTGTGGCCTACGTGCTTCCTGTTCAATGCAAACTTTTGAGGCTGATAGAGATCTAGGTACCTGTGTTTGCTAAGAACGTATGTGAATTCAGGAAGAATAAATTTCATTTTCATTTTCTCTCTGTCTATAGTGATTAAACAACCATGGTCATATAATTACATCTACATGTAGGAGCAAGATGTAGACATGTGAGCTACATTTCATGTATGTTGTAGCTCTACAGATAAATTGAAACTACATGTATCTTCACTAGTGATAATAGTTTGTCTCGCAATGTATGGTCAACATCTAAGCAATCTTAACAATGTATCTTAACAATTTATCACCTTTTGTGCATCACAACAAAAGGCTCAAAAGCTGCATAAAGATCTGAGCACTACCGGTAATACATGTATTCGTGCACAAATACATGTTGCTATTTGAACTTAACATATGGGTCTGTCTACAGTAAAGGGATATTTTTTTACCACAACTTAATCATTTCAAATTATGACCATCTTGCACCACCAAAATATTGAATATTGAGTCTTGAATTTCCTCCAAAATAACTTCAGCTAAAATCCTGCTCTGAATGTTCATTACTATCTTATTATTTATTACTATCTTTCTAACTAAGCCTGTACATATTTGCCATATGGTAACGGGACAGACGAGTGTATTTCAAACTTGTCTGTCACGTTACCAACATGCTGTGGCAAATTTGTACAGGGCAAATTTTTACAAAATCTTGTTAAGTGCAAATCAATACATTCCTTTGATATTTTATTATTATTGGCTGGTTTATTTAAGAGACAAAAAAAAGTGGAATGTAAGAGATTTATGCAAATGTTACAGTAAATGAAACAGAAAAGTACCCATTACTGTGGACAGGCCCATATATGTATTTTTTTGTTGTAGTACTATAGTGATATATGTGCCATTAAAACTTAGACAGGTAGTGATAGTCCGGCATTGAGTCACTTGTTAAAACAGTACTACTAGCTTAGTGTGACTGTACAATGTACATGTATCTGTCACATGATCATTGTCAAATTGATTAATAAACAGCAAGGACAGATTTTCAGTAATGCTACACAAGTATCAATCTGCCACATGATTATTTCCCAGTTGATGTACCTTCAGCATAAAAACCATGATAATATAGTCAAATCTCAAGGTTAACAATTTGCAAGTACTGTACCACTTTGGTGCATTTGTACTACAGTACCTGAACATAGTGCAATGCACCCCTGAGCCCTGGTTTGTGGTTTGTGTATTATTCATTGGGGAAGAAGTTCAACCTCTGTTTTCATGAATGTTCACCCAAATGTTGGGAATCACATACAGTAGCCTGGCTTCCAGGCTGTTGGGCATTTCTAAACAAAACTATCGAATAACAGGTTCTGGCTGGAGTAGACTACTCATTCTCGATTACTTCTTCAGAGGATAATGATACAGTGACTAGTCTATGAGTACTAGACCCCATTTGTCAGTTGGGATGAACAATGCCCAACAGCCTAGACGTCAAACAAGGAATCACAGAAGATGAACAGGTCTATACTCTGGTTTTGCTTCAAAACAATTGATATCAGCCTTCATTTATAAGCAAATGAACTGTATATTAATGGTTACAGGCTTAAAGCCATTCTCCATGAAAAAACAGAGACTATGGAACATTTCACATCTACCATCACACAAACCACTCATAATAAATCACTTAAAGCGACCGGCCACTGGTAATTCATGTATTCGCTTCATCTAGCTCGGTGAGCGGTCCAACTCGCATCACAGTGATAGTGCGCGCAGGCTGCAAATTTTCCGAACATGAAGCCTCTGACTTCGGGTCACTTTCGGACTTTTTCCGACACATTCAGAGATTGCTAGACTAGTGCGACGAGCACGCATAACGTACGAGGTTTGGGTACGATTGAATGGGGCTTACAGAATTGCGCATTTTACAGTGTCTCCCAGTTGCACGGGCCTTTAATATGCCATTTTTTAAAAAGTGATCATTTAAATTACCCTGTTATTTGGGTAACACTAGAAAAGTCCAAAGTCCTCAAAGTGTGATGTCTGACTTTAGTATTCAGATGCTGACCAATTTCAACAGTGACAAGCTTTGATCATGTCGAACTTGGCGTGTGTTCCTTATCACCTGCAATTCCAACATTTAAGATTCCAACTTCCTCATGTGCATTGTGTACATTTTGTTCTCCCCCTCCCACTAGTCCCTCTGGAGAGGGCAGATCATGCCCAATCGTCATGTCTTTGCTGGAACCTTCAGATGTGTGGTCACACTTGTACCAGCTCTTGTTTCTAAAAGTATTTCTTTGTGTTAGATTGTCACGCTGACACGCTCATGTTGCAGATATCTTATTTTGCATTGTTAGATTTGTGCTTATTAAAACAGTGCAGAATTTAGATCACTGACCCTCAAGACCAGCCCCTCTTAATAATGTGCCATATCTCAATCACTCAAACAGAGTAGTGATCATTTTGATTGGTACATGTATGAGAATATGACTAGGAAGTATGAACCAAGGTTAGGAAGTTGATGAATATTGATAGTGTGATGGATATGTAAGACCTATCAAAAATGAAAAATAATATCCTCCTTTCCCACCAGAAATCTCTAATTTACATTTGGCTTTCTAATGCAGAAATTATACACATGTACACAAGAAGCACACGTGTCCAACCTTACAGAACTATGCAGGGGCCGATTTTGCAAGGGAAAGGGCCACAATATTTTGGTTGTGAAACAGACAAGCCATGCATCTCTATCACGTTCGCTATAGCGATCGCTAGATATGGAGGTTTCCTATGTAGCTTGCATACTGGAAACTGCCATTTATATTGTTTGCACCACAGTGCATGCATTCAATGCGAGCATTGGCAATGCCCAGTGCCCAACGCATCACGCATCAATCACGTAACAATACAGGGACAATACGATTATGAATGTAGACCATGTTATGGCCTTTATATGGGAACTAGATTTAAAAATGTAAAAGAATTTGTTCACTTTTCCTGAAAAGGTTCATGAAGCTATGTGACCTACGACCGAGATTTCATAAACAATAGGGTATAGAGTCGAGCCTAGGGTCTACATCATACATGTACATGTAGGTCTACTACTGATTCCTTTCTTTTGCAAATGGGCCACCCTGTCTACAGCGTAATAGAGGTCTAGACCTATTAGTATTATGACAAATGTTTGTAACATTTTCATAATATTAAGAATCTCCAAACTCGAGGCAGACTCGATCAAACAGAGGAAGAAGAGTCAGGATTCATCCTTACCAAATATTCTCTCACTGCGTCATGAAATATTTGTTCTCTATCATCCCAATTTTTTTCAATCTCCATGATGACGGTACACAATCCAACTGAATGAAGATTTAAAAGGCTCAGCTAGGAAATCATTCACAGGCACAGCAGAGCAGATATTCGTTGCAGTTCAGGAGTCAGGTTTGAGTAAGTGGGACGTTTGCTCAATCTCGAGCTTGTCATCGGTTGCTGAATCATGGTGATGAAGTATTAGAAAAAAATCCACAAAATCCCTTCGACGTTGGTTCCATGTAACTTTACTCTCGATCTTATGCAAAATAGACCATTTAGTTTAATCAACGAGACGAGTGAATTAGTTCACATACAGCATACCCTCAGGTTTCACATCGATTGTGAAGTTCACAACATTAACAAGTGACGTTATCCAGGCAGTCTAGTCCGGTAGATTCTTTTCTTACGAACAAAACGAGTCGAGGTCTATTTTGGAATGTTCCCGTATGAAGCTTGTAGTTGTAGTAATGTCTGACCAAAGTTGGCAGAAAAGTTGGCAGAAAAGTTGGCAGAAATTGCGCAATTTGCAGCTTAAAACTGTTACTACTAACAAGTTACAACACATGCAGATCAACTCAAAATACACGCCTACGTCCACACAAAAATAACACGCAAGTGCGATGTTGTAACGTTACTCGAAGCTGATTCGGAAGGCAACGTAGCTTTACTACGTGCTCGAGATTCGGCAAATAACGGTCACCTTTGACACACAATAAGTATTTTTGTTTACAACTGAAGCGCCATCTGCGAGCAGTGAAGCATACAGCACTGCTGCTGTCTCAGGGTTTTTTGCTTTGTTCGTGTTGTTTCTATTTTTGGAGCTGCATTATACACCGACCTTTATGGGGAGGCACCACCGAATACCTTCGAGCGCTGCTTCGCAGCCGTGTGTACAAGGAGGTTTTTTTTTTTTTTTTTTTTTTTTAGTAAAGGGGTATATAAGTGAGAAAAAAATCTTATAACAGCATATTTTTTTGAAAAGAAACGAGTATACAAGGAGGTTCTGAGAGAAAAAGTATATCGTATACAGAAATACAAGGCATGCATATTTACAATGAAGTGCCAGGTGAAGCGAGTGTACAAGGAGGTTTTAGGAAAAGGGGTACATATCATTGAGAAAATAACCCTCTTATGACATCATATTATTGAAAAGAAGTGAGACTACAAGGAGGTGAAGCGAGTGTACAAAGAGGTTTTGAGAGAGAAGGTATATTAGACAGAAATACACGCCGCATACGTACATCTATGAAAAAGAAACAAGTGTGTAAGGAGGTGAAGCAAGTGCATAAGGAGGTTTTGAGAAAAAACAAAGGTATATCAGACAGAAATACATGTCATACATACATTTATGATAAAGAAGCCAGTCCACAAGGAGGTGAAGCGATTGTACAAGGAGGTTTTCAGAAAAGGGTGTATAAGCTTAGAAAAAGCTCTTATTACAGCATATTATTGAAAAGAAGCGAGTGGACAAGGAGGTAAAGGGAGTGTACAAGGAGGTTTTCAGAAAATGGTATATAAGCTTAGAAAAGGCGCTTATTACAGCATATTATTGAAAAGAAACGATTGTACATGGATGTGAAGCGAGTGAACAAGGAGGTTTTGAGAGAGAACGTATATCGTGCACAAATTCAAGGTTTATATGCTTTTACTGAATAATTCTCGTTCCATCCCTCCTTGCTCTTGTGTTACTCTATCCTTTCTTCCCCATTTCTCATTCCGCCGTTTCTCCTACCTCCTTTGTTCTTCTTCCCTTCTCATCTTTCAAATTTAACATCGATGATTATTCTTCCTTTCAAATATGATAAGATCTTTTAAAGAGAAAAAACTCATCGATTGGACAGAAAAAGTATTGGAGAGTTGTTATAGTTGGTTATTCCTTTTGTTGACCTGAAACAAACATGTGTGTAAATACCACAGTAGGGGCATATGGAAGGTTTTACTTTTAAATAACTTTTCTCAGAATACAGGGACTCTAAACTGACTCTCATAACCTTAACATATTTATCGACTTTTTTTGGGTCTTCTGAAAATATCGTCTAGCACTTACAAATAGCATTATTCATTTTGAACATCGCAATCTCAGCAACTTGGTCATCAGGGACATTTCTTATCAGTCTCGTGATAGCATGTCATAATTATGTCATTCAAAAATTATGATTACGTGGATAACTTTTGCTTCAGAGTGAATTAAAAAAAAATAGCATCTAACCTCAAAAGTAGTATCTGCGGAGGCAAACTGCAAAATAGCATATCATTTCGTTATGTTGCGTTCGAATTTTACTTCACCGACATCTTTAAGTTGAGTATATCACACGCTATGCTGCTCTTTTGGTTCAAACAACGTTTAAAGGGATGGTCCACCTAGAAGTTGGGCCGAAGGTGATTTTAATGAAAGCGAAAACATGAAAGCAACAGATGAGTGAAGGCTTAACATAAATCCGTCAAAGGATAAGAAAGTTTCAATTTTGTGACGTCAAGTAAGAATGCTCTCCCAAAATTTTCCTATAAATTTCCTTTTTTTTTTTTTTTGATGAAGGATTACTTTTTGTTCGTAAAGGTTTATGTGTAAAATCTGTGTCTAACGATACAAAAAATGCACGGGCAACACGTTACATATCTTTTTGAGAAAATTTACATTATGTTATGTCTTTTGTTGGTAAAAGAGTGATTTTAATAGCCTCTTGGCTTCTTTGGCTTCTTGTCCACTTCGTGAAGCAACGACCATCATTCATTCTATCGCCATCTTATAACAAATCCATATTCTGTTGTCAATTCAAAAATAAGAACGAGGAAACGGGGGCCAAATCCATGCCCCAAATTATTTTCTTGTCAATTTCGTAAAGCAATCCTAATCAGTTATTCTTTAACCATCCAATAAAAAATCCTTACTCTAATGACAATACAACAATATAAGCAAGGAGACAGGGAACACAATTATGCCTTCATGTTTTTTTTTACTCGTGCGGTAAGTTTGCAAGATATAATTTCGTTTTTCTATGGCGACATTTCATCCTCTGTATTGTCTGAACGTGTCTCGTTGATGTTATTCATGAGTAACACACGCAAATCCTGTAAAGCTACATCGGGTGCTCAAAGTGTTAACACAACAGTAAATTGAAGAAAATAAAGTTTACACTTTTTTCTTAGGTAGCGTGTCCTTTTATAAGAAATGTTACATTTTGTCAAACACTGTATTCGCTTTCCCGCTCTCCCCTCCCCAGTGGTCAGCTCTCTTGTGTGGTTAGCTCCTTAATAAGACATTACACAAGTACGTTAAGCACTCTCACTTACCAAAGCAATCGCAAACAATCGTTAATATCTCATTGTGTGAAATCAACCTAATCTAAACCGGCAACTTACTGAATCGCGATCCCAAATCCTGATTTGTTTTAGACACATCAATGCCCAAACATAATAAACAGCATCAAATGACGTTCGCATAAAGGCTGGACCAGAACAATATTCATGTGGTTCACAATAACAAACGCTTAATAATCTCTAGTACAATGAATATGTGATACCACAGAGATGGTTATATCAACAATGGGAGTTAAATCTAATAATTTACACACAAAAAAGGAAGTTCACTATTTTTCGCAAATCAAATTTATACTAGTACTCCGTTCAAGCTAAAATCGTGTTCCTTGAATGAACGTAGGTGGAAAACAAGAAATTAGTTATTAAACAGTACGACGTGCGGTAGCACCATGCAGTCGCATCATATCGTCATAACAAATACAAGAAAAAGATTAAGAATTTGAGTTACATGACAACTTATTGTACATTATACATTGTGAAAGTTGTTCTCTAGATATTGTGAAATTATATCATATCTCATCAAAAAATATACTGTAATGTGTACAATAGTTTTTGGCAAAATAAAGTTCATGATGACGGTGCCAATTACAATTCCATTCATGATTGTGTTTAGTCTTCAGTGTTCTTTATTCTCCACAGTGTCCCCATCCTCGATGTGGCTATCGACGTCCGTGCTCATCTCGCTGTCATTGACTCTTTCGGCGTCCTCAGACCCCTCGGTCTCCGCCTCGTGCTCAGCGACGTCGCTATCTGCTTGCTTTTCCGTCGACTGCTCCTCGTGATGATCACCCATCTCCATCTTTAGCTGGTTATCAGCTTCTTCGGACATCTCCTTTCTATTCTGGGCTGTGATCGATACCACTCCGTTTGTGTCAAAGCTCGATGTCAGACTCGATGGTGATGTCGACTCTGGGACCACGAAGCTGTATTCTACCTGGCTGCGCCGCACCCACCGGCCGTCATCGCCTTGCTCGTCCCTCTTCGCTCGAACTCTCACCTGACGACCGTCCACACTAATGTCGATGTTTTCTGGCGGGAAATCTCCCAGTTTGAAGAAAATATTGAAAGGGTTGTCGGCTGCATTTGAGCTATCCGCACATGCCACTTTGTTGCCCACTGGGTTGCTGTCATCCGTTGATGTCGCAGGTGTTGCCTTTTCCTCACTTGCTTTTGTTTCGGTTGTCGGTGGAGTTGACTGGGCGACATCCTTCTCATGTTTTGAAGATTGACCATTCGTCTGACATTTGGTGTTCATTGATCCACCCTCCTCGTTCGTTTCAGCATTATCACCACCAGGTGCCGTTGAACAGCGTCGTTCTCCGTCGAGTGCTCTCGCGGCTCGTTCTACGAGACTAATGTAGTCATGGGGAATCCCCCAAACACCATCGACACCATCGTCGTCGTCATCGACCTTTTGGAGGGAAAGACAGAGTGCTGGGCGTCTTCTCGCTGCGACTCGGTGCACTGGGTGCAGATCAGGTCGTCGACGAACAAGTCCCATTGGACCATGAAACTGACAATGACGTCGACATGGAGAGAAGGGTGAGTGGGCATCAATGATGTCGCCCCAATGATCAGTCCAAGCATCATAACTGGAGTAATTCTCGTACGGGTTCGGTCGGTAGAATCTGCGTGGAATGAGGATGCTTGCCATCTTTACTTGATTGATATATCAATATTCTTTAGAAAACTGTCAAGATTCCAAAGACACGACTTCCAATAATCGCTGCAACTCATGAGATGTATGACCTCCAAAGTGACTACCAACAATCAGAAAAGACGAGGTTTTATATACGAGTATATGCAACGAAAACGATGTTACGCAATGCATAATAAAGCCTCTAGTGGATCGGACTTTACTCGCAAGCATTCTGGAATGATCGCGTCTATACGAGAAGACTCTGGTTTCACGTTTAGTCATAGCGCCACCTCTGTTCGTGACTTGTCTTTTTCTCTGTCTCTCGTTGATCCCTGACTTCAAAACAATCAGTTATGACGAGCTTCACAGCTTATACTAATTCTTAGTGGCCGAATTTTATTAACATAATTTACATTTTGTAATTACATGTTATACTAAGTCTTTTGAATCTATGTTATAAACGAGAAAGATAGGCGTAATTTGGAACATTATATGTGCTTTACATGATTACATTACAGGTACCTGAAAATAATAATTTGGTGCTAGTTTATATAATTAAGTAAGTTCTATACTCACTAAAAGGTAATATGTTAAGACTTTACAGAATTAAAAAACGTTCAAATTTAGGTGATTATGTTCTGAAATGTCCGTAAATGAAGTCGATTGGGTAAATACTCGATTTTGACGACATTCTGAACACTATGACAGTTTCATGTCAGATAACACATTCACCGTATTGATTTTCACTCCCCGCCCTTTCCACTCTCTCTTTCACCTTTCCTCATTCATATTCTCTCCCTCCCTTCCTCATTGTTTAAGAAAACAAAATAGAGCAGGAAGACTTCATATGCCTTTTGTGATCCCTTTCCTAGCTTTCAGCCTGAAAAGCGTTTGTCTTGTACGCGTTATCTACAGCTATAATCACCATCCTTGGCTGGATTATCCCGTTCTTAAACTGGAGATAATCCCTACTCGTCTAAGCACTAAGACGGTGCACAGTCTGTATGACAATGTAAAGTAAAAATAGATATCTGATAATGTGGAATTTAGCACTCGCTTTACGTCACATTCCTTTAATAACGGTATAGAATAAACAGAGATGGCGCTATACTAAACCAGAGCTTTTTCGTGTGGACTCGACTATTCTAGATTGTTTGCGAATGATCTCCGCTCAACGTGAATCTCTGTTATGCATTGCGTAACATCGGTTTCGTTGTATATAAAAACCTCGGCTTTTCTGATGGCTGGTAGTCACTCTCAAGACCACAAATCTTGTGAGTTGTAGCGCTTATCTGGCAATCGTGTCTACAGAAACTGAACAATTTACATTTTTCTCAAGAAAATCATAAGATCAAGCAGATCGATATGGCAAGCATCATCATTCCACGCAGGTTCTACCGACGAAACCCGTACGAGTATTATTCCAGTTATGATGCTTGGACTGGACCTTGGGACGACATCATCGCTGCCCATTCATCCTACTCTCCATTTCGACGTCATTATCAGTTTCATGCTCCAATGGGACTTGTTCGTCGACGAACCGATCTCCACCCAGTGCATCGAGTCGTAGCGAGGAGATCTCCAACACTCCGTCTCTCGCTCGAAAAGGTCGATGACGACGATGGTGGCGATGGTGTTTGGGGGATTCCCCAGGAATACATCCGTCTCGTTGAACGAGCACTCAACGGAGAACGACGCTGTCCAACGGCACCTGGTGGTGATAATGCTGAAACGAACGAGGAGGGTGGATCAATGATCAACACCAAGTGTCAGACGAGTGGTCAATCTTCAAAACGTGAGAAGGATGTCGCCCAGTCACCTACACCGACCACCGAAACAAAAGCAAGTGAGAAAAAGGCAACACCTGCGACATCAACGGATGACAGCAACTCAGAGTGCAACAAAGTGGCATGTGCGGATAGCTCAAATGCAGCCGACAACCCTTTCAATATTTCCTTCAAACTGGGAGATTTCCCTCCAGAAAACATCGACATTAGTATGGACGGTCGTCAGGTGAGAGTTCGAGCGAAGAGGGACGAGCAAGGCGATGACGGCCGGTGGGTGCGGCGCAGCCAGGTCGAATACAGCTTCGTCGTCCCAGAGTCGACATCACCATCAAGTTTGACGTCGAGCTTTGACACCAACGGCGTGGTATCGATCACGGCTCAGGAGAGGAAGGAAGAGGAAGTATGCGAAGAAGCGGACAACCAGCTCGAGATCGAGATCGGTGATGATCACGGGGAGCAGTCGACGGCAGAACAAGCATGCGGCGATGTTGTTGAAAATTTGGCGGAGACTAAGAGGTCCGAGGACGCTAAAAGGGTTAATGACTGTGAGGTGAACACCGATGTCGAAAGCCACATCGAGGAGGGGAACAATGTGGAGAACAAATAACTCAAGATCAAACGCATGTATATCAGGTCTCTAAAAAATATGTTATACCTTTAAACTCATGATGAATTTTACTTCCATAATCATTGTCACGTTTGCGAGTATACATTTTGTGCGTATGCATGTATTTTGAAATATTTAACAAATGTTTATTCTTTATGATATTTACTTCATTTTGAAAGGAATTATTAGAAGTTACGAGCAATCATTGTAAAGTTAAAGTTTATTTTAGAGAAACGCATTATCTTTTAAGGATATTAAGGATTATGCGGGCGTGCAGTGCATTTTGACTTTAATTGCGTTATTGATTGAAGGTAATCATTATAGCATGTGTATCTTCAAATAACTATGTTTAAACAGTTTGCATCTAGATGGGTAATTGATGTCTCTGAAAAAAGTGTTGATCGAAGTGCAGTTATGACATTACCTTAAAGTTGCCCGTTCTGATTGAAATGATTTCATATAGGATGCCCATGGTTGCTATGTTGAATGACAGTACTAAGCATTCGCATTATGTTGAAAACATAATGATTACCTCAATAAAATGCAATCCTCGTTTGTATATTGTGCTTTTATTATCTGTCTAACATATTTTGTAAAAGGTTGAAGCAACATTATCTTGAAATCGCTTTAAATGATAAATCAACAACACACCATGCTACGTGTTATACTTATAATATTATTATTTGTTTTGATAATATCGGGTTACTATAATCTATCGTTTGAAATATGCTCTTGCTATTGCTAAATATGAAAGTAGAAATGAAGAATGTATTCATACAGTTCTATGTCAGCTCACAATCCATTATGTTTCATCTCACTGACTATGTTTAGGGATCGAAAAAGGAGAAGTGCATTCAGCACGTTCAGTAATATACGTTGAGTTACTTAGTCCGTGTGACTACTGTTTGATCACAGATAGCTCCATGGGTTGATTGACACTGTGCCTTTGTTGTTCATAACGTATATGTATACCAGAGAATATGATCACATTAAACCGAATGTTGCTTTTGTAAGACTGCTTTGATGTGTTTTATCTTCATCGTATGGCATGGAGGCGATATAAAATAAAGGAAACTATAGAAAATACACTGTATAGCAAAATGCACGTGTATATTTTAGACCTATAGATGTTAAGAAAGAAGACGAGAGAAGATGCACTCCAGAGATGGGCAAGATAGAAAGACAGAGAGATAGATAGAGAGAGAGAGAGAGAGAGAGAGAGAGAGAGAGAGTGAGAGAGAGAGAGAGAGAGAGGGAAAGAGAGAGGGGCGGGGGGGGGGGGTGGGAGGAGGAGAGAAATGAATAGATTATTAAAACAAAATAAGGAGATACACAGAAACATGCACGAAGGATAATGAGATCGTTGAAAGTTTTAATACGTTATCTCACAATTCCATTTTGTCGATAGTTGACTGAATACTAACAATGACGAGCGTTGTTGCATTCGCAGAAATATTTTGAATACATAATCAACGAATGTGTTTATTTACTGTGAGTGTGCGCACATTCGTGTCTGTATGTTTTATGTATGTATGTGCGCGCGTGTGTCAGTATGTGTGTGTTTTATTGACATTGTTTAGAAATATCAACGTATTTTATACATGTTGCAAATAATGATTCAGGGGTTAAATGGATAGAACATCAAAGTAAATTAAAGACAAATAAAAGTTTGAATTTTTAAATAAAATATCATTGAATTTGACTGGAAACTTGAACACTTGGGCACATGGTAGGCTGGGGCTAATTGTGGTGTGTACACATTTTCAAGTTATTTTTGTCAGCTCTTGAAAATAAAACAATATTTCGGTGTCTATTCAAAAGATAATATATATATCGATAAAGATGAGGGGCGGTGGTTTAGGATGGGTAAGAAAATGGCCCCACTTTCCACCATTGATATGAGAGATTTCTTGAAAATGCTAATGAGGAATATTCAAAGGTTTTTCTTTTGCAAAGGGTAAGACATGCTTCGGTGTACAACATTGAAGAGTGTAGGTAGCATCTGCTCACGTATTGTCTGCAAAACAAATTATATTCACCCCGGAGTTTTTATTACATTATTTATTGTCATCGTAATATATAATGTAGTTTATAGGGCCTACATAACAATATACTTATTGACGAAAATGGATGGAAAATCCGCAATTCAACCATTGGAAATTATCCTTGTCTACTTTTTAAAACATTTTAACCGTCAACTTTACGTTATATCTTTTGAAAAGGACGTTTCATCATGGTGATTTTTGCAAGTTATTGACTGCGTGGTATAAACTTAATAAATTTAGATAGTAGAAGAGCTATATAGGGTTTCCTTTGTTTCAGCAATCTGGTTAAGCTCCACACTAATACGTCTCTAATTGAAAATGTTCAATATGAAATGTTGTCCTGTAGGATGTTATTGGAGCAGAACTTGCTACCATAAGGTACACAAGCGCTCTACTTAATGGTAGAAGAATAAAATGTATCAATGTTGAATCGTAAGAGTATCATCATCAACCGATCAAAAGATTTCAGTAACTTAGTCTTGACTACAGTTTCCAAGCGTCAACATTCTCCATCTTATGTGTTTCTTTTGCATGTATCATTAATTTGGTAAATGAGGCTTGTTGTCTATTTGAAATTATGTCTGTAGTGCAGTCCTAAGAATTATTTTACAACGGATTGTGGGGTGATCAAGGTGATTTTATTTTACCAAGTGAAGTTACAATGCTTTTGATGGATGTTCATAAATCAGATTTCACTCGAGGGATAACGACGATTTACGACTATTTCTGATCAGTTAATGTATTAGCAGCTGAATGAAAAAAGCCAATTACGCGTTTAGAGAATATCTATCTCAGCATGCATGCGGGATCAGGGGAGAGGCACGGCTTGCCCGGTGCTCAGGTATTATTATCCGTCCGCGGGATATACAGAACTACTTGACGTCTTCCCGCGCGTGCATGTCCTGCAAACGAATGAGATACAATCTTACCGGAAAAACAGCCATCTCTGAAATATCACTATGAAAATGAGCCCTGCCTAACCTAGGTGTTTTTACCTCCGGATATGCTAATGAGATAAGCAAATGTATCCTGACGTTGCGCGGATACTGCGTCGTGATTGGCCAAGAGGTGGCCGACAGCGGGCGATGCATGAAGATGATTCGAAGACTGTTGATCTCGATGTAATCGCGTCATTTGTGTAATTTGGAATTGCGCACGACCCACTTGTACTCCGCTGTCGCGCACAAAGTGCACCTTTGTCTGGGTTGAATGTATTACGGACTGCATAATAATTGACAAGGGTGAGGATGCGCGACGGCCGGGGGTAAAGTTTGGGTTGGGTCCGAGGAGGAGGGGGAGGGGGTAAGGGGATGGGGGCCGGGGAGGATGGGAGGAGAAGAAGGGAACGTAATAAAGTCATGGTCTTTACTTTACTTTAATCCAACGATGATTGTAGGACTTCGCCTGTTCATCGATCGTAGATTGAAAGAGTTTCCTTGACTTATCATGTGCTGTGTTAGCTCGCCATGTTGAATCTCTCGCGGAAATTGATCTTATATTTTCTTCCTATTAGAATATCCTGTATTTTGCTTTCATTTTGCCAACGAACAGTATAACATACGATCAAATGATGAAAAGAAATAATGGGAAGACAAACAAAACTTATTTGAAAAGAAATTTGACTATGTATATAGGCATGTAACACTAGGCCTTTGCAGACGAAATCTGACTCGCTTGTCTTTATGATGAGAACACTAACTTATTACACATTTGGCAAGAATATTATTATGTATGTTTCTCACACATGGCTTGTGTAACTTTGATTGAATTTATAGATGGTTACACCTGCCAAAGGGCGGGGGGCTATATCACTGTGGTAGAAAACTGAAGTCGGGTAGATTGGATGCCGTTGCTCTGCACCGCACACCCTTCCTCACTTTCCCGCCTTGTGCCAGTACAAGCAATGAGTATTAAATATAACATAGAGTTAATCAAATAGGCCTAATGATGATTAAATCAAAAATCAAAGAATATGTTTACATTTATAGGGTGTAGAGGAGTTTAGTGACCCCGGACAGGAACAGCGTGCATATCATTACTTGGGTTGCTTCCTACGCATATTGCACGGTAATAAAAGATGTTGCATGATCTAACTACATAGATCAGTCCCAGGTTGTTAATTTATCTGACCATTAGGCAATTTGTTTCAGAAGTAAAAATTTCCGCGGCCTCTGTATACAGCCTAATCAATCCCTTAACTATTCATGAACATTCACGTAGTCATGTATTCTTGTTTTATAACCCTTCATGTGGGCCGTGCTTTACTGGAAATATAAGGCGTTGTATTACACTCCACAAGCATACAATCGTGTATTTAAGCTTATCACTGTTCTTATTTACATTTGTTTAAAATCGCAAATGGAAATGAAAATTGATTTATCGTCACTATGACATTCATGAAACTCATCATACATTGCGTACAAACTATGAATTTAGCAGTCGTCCTCAAACTAATGCACGGAGCCCTATGCCGTACTCCCTCCACCCCTCCCCCTCCTAACACCCCTGTTACTCCCTTCCCGTCCCACTCCGCAATCAACCAAATAGAAACGCGCGAGTCTGATCGATTATTGCGCGCTCAATATGATAACGCACACGTTACGCGCGCGAACATTTCCAAAACAAACCCACGTGGTCATGAAACCATGTGCTCCGATTCGACCACGCCCCTTCTGGCAAGAAACTATAATTGCATATATCGCAATTACCAACTAATCACCGTACATCATTGTCACTACCATCGTAACTATATCGCCCCTACTATATTACACCACGACCACCAAATTATACCACCAACACCACACCCGTTCCTAAATGACGCTACCCTCTTTTAAGTAATAGGTCTCCCAGTTATGTCGTCAAACCCGTCCATCTCATAACGCACTGTTCGACCTCTAGAGTAGCAGTATCCTTTGAGACAGACAGATCGAGAGAGAGAGAGAGAGAGAGAGAGAGAGAGAGAGAGAGAGAGAGAGAGGGGGGGGGGGGGGGGGCATGGCCCGGCCCATTATACCTTGAATGCATGATCCCACGCGAATGATTACAACACACCAAGAAACAAAACAAAACAATAAAATCCCTCAAACTTGACAAATATTTGTGACTTTACGTATTCACGTTAATCATCAGTGAATCACAGTTTACCTTGCTGTGACTCTCTAAAAATTTTTTTAAACACTTTTCTATACTCGCAATACAGTATTGTTATTTCGACATGATGACGGAGAGTTCAAAATTATGCGCAAGGCGGAAAAAACCCAAAAGCCAACAAATACCGAACCCCCTTCGAAAAAACCATTGTCCGAAAACGCGCTATGCCGTGTCGATCGCACGCTGCACGCAGCGAGCTCCGCGAATTTCATTCATGTCGACTTTTTTGTTTTGCTCCAGGACTGTGACGTCACGCACATCCTACAACCCCACATGTAGTCCAATATAATACACCGCTTGAAATTCCCATTTCCCCGGATAGCACCTTTTCTCGCCATCCCTACCCTTGATTGGACTTACTTTGGATTTATTTCTCCAGTTACCAAACCCATTGGCTCTCTCAGGCTTCATGAAAAAGTGAGTTAGTAGGAGGTTGATTTTTTAACATAATTTTATCCTGCAGTGTTTTGTTCATTCGCGATCCGCCAATAAATTGACAGACCCCTCGCGAATGATCGCAAGATTACTTTGTTCCGAATGCAATGTCCCCAATGATTATATCACCACCAACTCACTTTCTTCGCCGAAATGTCTTCCCTTTCGGTCACATATTTACACTAGTATTGCTCTGATACAGACATCGATGTTAAAACACACCATTCCACAACATTGCACAGGGAATATACAACATAGAGAGTACAATTTGCCGGTAAATTGGTTCAATTCTAATTGTAATATCCGAATGTGTATACTTCTTATACAAAGAAATCTCGGGGTCATTATCTCGCTGTATACTCCGATAATAGCAACCCCCCGAAATCTCCGCGAAATAGGTCAGCATTTTACGGATTTTTGGACACATTTTTTTCACATTCTGATCAGGAATTTATATGATGTGCTGTAGAAACATGTGCCTGATCTATTGCGTAACTCTGGACTTCTAATTTGGGTTGAATGTAGTGAAATTTGGTTGTAAGTTTGGTAACATTTTCGCGAAGCCGCGGGGTGCGAAGCCGTCATGTTACGCGCAGCTGCCGTGTAGCTGTAGACGACTCATGCATAAATTGACTCCTCATATATCCTTTTACCTATTTATACGAAACAACAAGGGCAAACAAAAATGGTGTCCGTTTCTTATCTGGAGACGTCGCTCGATTTGTGACAAAATCTGAGTGAAATTTCTTCAACTTTTCATCCATTCACAACACTGTGGACTCAGGTAAGTGACATGGGAAAGTGTGTGGGAGACAGCAATACACATTCAATCGGATTTATACGTGTTTTCGTTGTATTTCCTTACGGCTTTATCTGACCTTCCAATATGTCGAGCTGGTGGAAATCTTTCGTTCTTTTATTAGAAAACAACCACAGGGATCTCTTTATTCCAAATTGCTCTATCGACTTGCGTCTTCTCCGTCGATTTACGGTAAGATTCTTGCTTGAAAATTTCGAATTTGTCTCCTCTCGTCTCCGCATTGACCCCAAACACACGTGTGTGTGTTCACTGGGGGCTATCAATGGTCAATTTGTACGAATTTCGGCCGCATTTTCATACTTGTTTGTCGGCGTTTCGGATCGTTCTAATTTATTACTGCTGTACTTGTTAAAATATGAAAGGTCGTTACACACTGGGTGTGGATTCTCTGTCGTTCGTCTGCCATCTTTATTCCCCTTCAATTGGCGACGATTTACTTCGCCGTTCTAATCGCACTGAATGTTCTGCTTATGTTGTGAGCGGCTCTCGCTGAGCCTGCTTGCTCCGTGCTGAGCCTTTGTTGGATGGGTTTTGGGGTCATTTTGCTGACAGCTTTCTTGTCAAGTCGGATATCTTCACTTTCTCATCTGGTATATTCTCAAGGCATTTCCAAATTTCTTTGTCTCAGTAGACCCCAGTTATACCCTACACCCATGTGGGTTACTTTCACCCATCACTACAATAGTGTTTATGTTATTTTTGTTAATCATTCTAGAATTTAATTATAAACTACTTTGATCTTGCATTTGAGATTCTGATTTTATCAGATGGGGAAAATCTTCTGATGGTGATGCAGTCGGGCATAGCCCCAATATGAATAACACCTCGGTTATTTATCCACTCCCATTCTACTGTGAATTCCATTCTTTTTCGATGTTAAATTTAATGTTCCTACTTTATTAACGACGATACATCTTTTAGTTTGATTAGTTTAGATGCCGGTTCACACATTTTCATTTGAGAGACGTTGATGTACAAGCCAGGTTTATTTTACTGGCACTGATGATAAGTGGAAGGCACCATAAAGCTTCCTCTTATTTTCTGGCTTTCCACATTCAGTCGAAAGATTCTGTTTTGATTAATTAGAAAGTTGCTTTAAAATGAACTGTACATACATAACTACTTGAGTGGATATTAAGGTGGGCCTGTTACACGTTTAGCTTCCAATCCGCTATCTGGTGAAAAATTATCTGGTATGCATTTACTTCTCTAGTTTTTATTTTGGAAGATATTTGCTGTCGGTAAATAAAAAGTATACCATAAACGTAGGCCTATTTAGATGTATCTTAAACCAAATAGACATTACCGGTACATGTTAAACTTACACAATGTGTTTGTAGACATGCATGCTTGATACTTGATAGTAAAAACTAGCATCCAAAACAAAGTGGTGTGTGTGTTGTGTGACTGTCTTTGCAACTTAAATACTTGTGTGAAAAAATATGTGTGAATTAGGCACTTCATCCCATTTTTGTAAATCAAATATGTTTGACGTCATCAATGATAGATATAGAACATAACTGATTCTACAAAACCAGCCTTCTTGACAGTTTTCCACCAGCAAAAACCCATCAAAGCCACGTACCATACTGTACATCACTGGTCCAACAGCATCTAGGACTCTCACCAGTATTGTTTGCTAATTAATGTGTTTTGAAAAAGACTCATTGGTGCATAACAAGCTGCATTGCAGTTTTTGCACATGTCGTGATATTTGTTCGCAAAAAAGCATCAACTATGCTAATACACTACTGGAGGGGAGTTGCTCAAATGCTACAGTATTTGCTTTGCCTTTTTACCGGCTATTTTGCAGATTGAACCCTTGTAAAAATGAATGTTGATAGTCAATATTATCAACTGCATCCGCACATTAAGCGATAAATGTTGCGGCTTGTGTATTGAGGTACAACATCGATCTAGGGTTGTGATTTGTTTGTTGCATGGTGTTAATTTGTGGGAACTAGGCAATTCTTATGCTGCAATATTGCAGCAGTATTACGTTTTCTGTGTACTTATGAACGGTGTTCATGATGATCGCTAGGAAATTCTTTTACTGAAGTGCATCTGTAATATTGCAGTATTGATCAGGTTTAGAGAGAGCACGAGACACTATCCTGTTAAACACTGTTGAACCAGCAAACCTCTTGCTTGCTGGTGTGATGTTGTATGGAACCAGTGATGAGCATGAACATAGAAGTGACTATACCATTTTGATACTTTATTTCAAATAACAAATCATGTTTGTTTTTAAATAGAATTTGCCCCTGGCTCACATCACACAATCCACTATCATTGTCATTGTCTGGACCAATGAATCACCACTGTATATTTGATTATATTCCTGAAATCTTGGCCCACTGATTTAAGACAGCCAGAACATGTTTTATTGAAGAAGTCTTTAATTGGCTATATTTCTGACCCGTTGAATATTCTTGAAACATCATACTTTGATAATGGCAGTTCATACTTTGATAATGGCAGTTCTTCTTATCACCTCTTCTTTGCTGAGCCTGCTTATACTGTACGGCTTTATCCACTCATCTCAGCAGCATGACTCCTATACAATCTGCTGCTCGGACAATAGATGGCAGGCAGCTTATGAATAGACTTCAAATACCTTATATTGGACAGAATTAAGCCACTTTCCTATGGTAACTGCAGTTTCATGGCACAATCCTAACAGGACCAGGGTTCACAATGCTAGAAAATTTAACCGTGAACAATGGGTTCAATTGTATTTAGCATCAGTTTTTAATCCATATTTTTAGAGTATAATGGTAAGGACTACCTCGTTCATGCAAATCCTGTGAATATTTCATGTCGCACGTGTGATGTCACGATACTAGTCATTAAACCTGAGCTAAATCCAAGCTTAAACCACCCCCTAGGGCCATCTAAATTATAAACCAAAGATGGACTTCCCTTAAAGATTGTCCATCCCTTTTGCAAGCTTAAAATTTGAAATCGTCTATCAGGATCGTAAATTGAAGAGAGTGTGATTCAAGACCATTTCTAAGAATATAGCATGTTGAAGCTTTCTGTATATGTAAAAATTTCAGTTGTTTAATTTCAAACCGACTTTTTTTGTACTACGAAAAAAGTATTAGTCTTTGTTACAGTATCTATGTGGTTATTATGCATGTGTGAAATCCTAATTTTATGAGTAATTACCAAACTTTGGAGATGATTCCTTCTATAGAACATTTTTTTCATAATGCGTTTCATAATTTGATAAACACATTAATCAATAAAGCAGATATTTCAACACAAACTGCTAAGAGCCTGAGGTAAAGACTATTAATCAGACGTTGTTTATGTGCATTATTTGAATTTTACACTACGTATCAGATTCAAATTATGAATATACAGCTTGCTAACACTTCTATAATGTTTTGCCAATGTTTCAATGGTTTTGTGGTGATCTGAAAAAGGGACGGGCTGTCTTTAAGTCAACATTGAATCCACCTTAGACTCAAGGTTGGACATACACAACAGCTCAAAGGAATTGGCATTGGGAAAGGGAAAGGGAAGGAGCCGCAGTTTTGAACCGCGGTATATTTTGTCCAGTTCAGCATGAAACTCGATGCTTTAGCCTTAAAAGCACCAACCTGTATAAAATGGTGTTTGAGCTCAAATCTAGTATTTTAAATGTTCCTGTTTGTAATTGCAACGGAGCTGTCAAACACATATTTTTAGACCTGATCCCAGCTCATTAAGCAATCATGGTAAATGTTTTCCTACATATGTAATCATCAGTTGAGACTGGATCATAGATTATACTGTACAGGGCAAGAGCATATTTTGAATTACATGCAGTATGATTACAGAATTACAAATAAAATAAAATATGGCATAGTTCAATTCAGTTCATTTATTTTCTCTCATCTAAAAACAATAGCTTATGATGTCCAGTAACATAAATAAACAAACAAATCAATAACATGAGGACAAGAATCATGTAAAAATTGAGTGAAAGTTAAATAGCAAGAAAGATATTGCTAAACTAATGGTACTGAAAATGAAATGACACAATGTTACTCTAAAAAAATGTTTAAGTATCAAAGAGGTGAAATAAGATAAAGATATTTCTTAATAAAGAAATATCTTTCAAATTATTGTGGTTCTTCTGAGCTGGTGTATTTCATGTGAGAATTGTTCTCATCTATACTCTGATTTTCTACATTTTCCAAAACTTTATGAAGTGTTATGATGTTTACATAATTGATGTACATGTTACCTCACACTATTATTGTCTCTTTTATCCGTCCATTGCTCTTTTAAACCTTATGAAATGGGCATTAATTTGTTGTAATGATATGAATATGATAGATGGTGCTCATCAGTATTGTAGTTATTGAATTACTTTGTGTATAAAAAGTTAAAAGCTAAAGAACAAGAAAACAGAAACGGCATGTTAGAAGAAAAAGAGGAACAGAAGGCTGCTATACTTGCGATTCTGCCCCGATGTCTCATATTTCATTTTATGAAGAAGAAAATGTAAGAACGGAGACTACAGAAGATTTCCGCATCCACTTGAGAAGGCTGCAAATCAAATGTAATTTGATTGGATTTTGCTGAAAGTCATGGCTACAATATGTCACTGTAGGAGGGAAGGTCAAAGGAATTTGCAGACTGACATGCACGAAAGTGTGATTGTGAACATAAATAGTGATACGACACACACGCAAATAGATTGATGCGAGTGCAATGTTACAGTGTGTAGAACGGCAAACACTGGATTTGTTAAAACAGAATTAGGAATATTTTTGTAGCATGTTAAGTAATGCAAGCAAATTTCAGGGAAAATAATGTTTTATGATATTGACCTTTTGTTCTTTGAATTTTTGTTGGAGCTGAAATCAAGGAACACTGTAGATACAGCACAATACTTCATTAATGCATGATGAAGCATTAAGTGCTGATCATGTATTACTGAAGAAAGTTAATTGTGGTGGTCCTCCACTTCAGAATGTTCAAAATTGGAAGAAATTATATCATTCAAGGAATATTTGAGTTACATTACATTTGTCTTACAAGTACATACATCTACAAAAAAATGCTTGTGAGATTTGGAAAGCTTGCCCAAATGCCCATTTCACTAACATACAAGCTAATGGGAAAATCAGTATTGGAAAAACAAAGACAAGGCTACTGAGCAGGTAAGCAGAAATGTTCAAATCAAGAGAACATCTCAAGAAAGAAATGGTTTGTTATTATAGAATGTGATTCGATCTTCAGTAAATGTACCAGCACGATGACTGTTTTGTTTTTGAATAGTCATTGAGTACATGTGCGTGCAGTTACAAGTCCAGAGGGATTAACAAAGAGAATGAAGGCTGAGAGTTACAGAAAGGCAAGCAGCTGAAGCCTGAATACCTTTTAAATAATTTCAATATCCTGCCTCAGTTTCAGTTTCTAATTATTTTTCCAGTATGCAACTTATCGCAGAGGCAGAGTGAGAGAAACAGAAGAATAATGCTGTACTTCCCTTTATAGCTTGCATGGCATGAGAGACATATGTCAGAATTCATCGGGCGTGCGAGAGAAAGCGAGCAGTCTCAATTACCGCTGAATGGAATATTTTATGACCAGGTGAAAAAAACATGCAGGAATTATTCTTGCCTCTGCTCTGTGCCTTCTGTCTCTCTCCCTCTCAAATAGGAATAGATAAGCCAACATATTTGATGTGCATTCTTGCGTTGTGTGCACTTGTGTGAGAGTGGCTGTGATTATAATAAGCCATGACAATTGGCCCGCTCCTCAGCCTCCGTGGGATGTTTGTTGTTTCATGAAAGCGAGACAACGCTCTCGCTGCCTAACTTTTGCTTCCTATCTGGAGAAAATACATGGATGTTTTACATGTACATGTAATGGTACATGTTGTGTGTTGATCTGATCTGCTAGCCATCAGAATTCTGTGCTTGATGTGAGTATAACATGAACGGTATATGTCCAAAGGAAACATTGCCTCATTGTTTAAACCTACTGCATGTATTGCATGTAGCTTTAATGAAGTACATAAGTATGCACTCATTCTCTAGTGGTCATAAATACATGCTGATGAATAATGATTACCTGTAGAGTACAAAAGTCAGAAAATATGTCTAGCTCATGCAACATGTTTTCAAAATGAATTGCAGGAGGGACATTTTTGCATCTGTGGAAGTTATGGAAACTGAGAGTTTGCAGAGGAAGCCATTTATTGATGAAAGAATAGGTTTTAATCAAAGATTTGATGTTTGATATGTTAAGACAATCACAGTGACTATGAGGTGGTTAGGTTCTATTGCTTGCAGTCTCTTGAAAAATCAGTTTTCTGAGTTATGGACATGTGTATTGACTGAATACTCACTGAGTAATAGTATGTGAGTAAGTTAGTGAGTGTGTGTTTGTGTGAGTGTGAGGGACTGTGTGACAGTGGCAACCCACACATTGAATGGACTAGTCCTGAAACTATGGACCAATAGCAAGGCAGGATCTTCTTGCTCTTTGTGTTGCTGGGAATCAGGCAGTTTTATGTACCACATGCAGACTCATAGTTTGTAGATTATTTTATCTTTCCAGAGTATTTTGTTTCAAATGTTGGATTTCTGAACACTTTTCACTTCCTTTCTTGATAAAAAATATAGATCATTTCCAGTGGTTTGACTGAGGAAATTGCTCTTGTTTTTATTATGAAGCACACACACTGTACAGTATTGAACAGAGGGTTCCCAGTATGAAAGAGTTCAACAAATTCCATATTATCACATTGATTTGTGACTTGTAACTTTGCTGAAGAATAATAGGAATTATATGCAGAAAGGTGTAAATTGTGTTGAGCAATGCATTAATGTTTGCAATGTGCTTTTCTCATGTTTGAATGTCAGGTCTTTTGTCTGTTTTTCAAACCATCAGTGCCCGATGTTTCACGGTTTTGTTTGTATCTAAGTAAGGTATATGATGCAGGGTTGTTATTTTTTTGTACAAGCCAATGATGCCAGTTGATGATGTTACAAAATTTAACATGCATGACTATATCTGTTTCTAAGAGGAAGTGGTGTGGTGTGACTACATACAAGGTACTACAAAAATTACCAGGCTTTATGATACCGCTGGTCCATTTCCTGAAAAGGATCTCTGCAATATGTTTTGTGTTATTGTGCTAGAATTGTAACACCAGATTGGTCTCGGGGTGGAATTTCCTCAGGATGTGCTTTGTTTGTGAGAAAAAGGGTGTAAGCTGGTCTTTGTTTGAGAAAGCTGCTTGTCCCTTGGCCTATATGATGTGATGGTTGTATGTATTGGAAAGGTGCACGTTGATTGTACATGTAAGTATGAAGGCCTGTCAATTACTACATGTATGTATGTCATGAAAACTGTATTAATTGAACTGTGATATAAGCTCAACATGGCATTACAAGACTAACATTTTACACCTTTATTCGTTTATGGTGA
Source organism: Arbacia lixula (assembly GCA_963669155.1). Taxonomy (NCBI): domain Eukaryota; kingdom Metazoa; phylum Echinodermata; class Echinoidea; order Arbacioida; family Arbaciidae; genus Arbacia; species Arbacia lixula. Next base: position 20,431,124 of record OZ022576.1, on the reverse strand, counting down.
TTGATTGGATGAATGCTAGCCAAGCAGCAATGCAGCCTACTAGTCAGGGTGTGCACTTTGTATGTAGGGTTACATCTCCAGGCAGTCAAGGAATGCAGTGTGTTACTTATTGAATGGTTGTGATGGAGGAGGGATCACATTATCTGCAGCACACACAGGATACCATCTACAGTAAACGACGGCCATTATGACCAAGCCAGTGGAAAACAACCATGTATCAAGTGTGCCAAATAAATATGCTCCAACAAAGCATTTATTGAATTTATTCAGCGCTCGCCATTCTCATAGAATAAATTTACAGTTTCCTCCCCGCCTTGCTGTGTAATCATTTATGCCCAAAGCCGTGTCTGTGTATGGCAGTCATTCAGTGCAAAGGCAAATGATAGGCACAGCATTTTAACTGCATTTATTTCAACATGGAATGATAGACACACACTTCTCTCTCTCTCGCTGCAGGCTTGGAAAGGGCACAGCCTGGGCTATTACAACCGAGATATAAGCTTTCCAGAATGTCTGTAATTTATATTCGCAAGGTTACTTCTTTCAGCCCTGCTCTCAAATCTGGCCTGTACCCTGATGTTTATTTTATGTGACCCCTGTGATCTTGCTTGCAATCATGCACATGCTCAAGAATGAATAGAAAGGAGGCCATTTTGTGCAGTGCTTACTGGGCTAAACAAAATCATGTGTCTTTCATGAGGTGTGTTTTGGGGAGAGAGGTTTTGGGGTTTTCTTTGCTTTGCTTTTCAGATAATGAAATCATGTGTCTTTTGTGTGATGTGTTATAAGTTTGGGTGAGAGGTTTGGGGGTTTTCTTAATTGCTTCACTTTGTACATAATGTAGTGTTATTGAGAGATAATTCTTTCTTTATCCCTGGCACTTCAACAAAAGAATTGCTGATCTTACATGGGTGTTAAACACACTCTTTACCTTACAGGCATATAAAGCTTTAATCCCAAAACATTTTTTTTTAAAAGGTATCTTCTTGCATGGGATAAACTGCACTACATGAACATGTAATTACTGCTTACGACATACTGTATCAGTGTATGGGTTTAAATAATCAATTGTCCCTCAAAATTGACGGCTTAGCTGGAAACACTATTGTGCAAACACACTGGATGGATTTAATGATCTTCCATGTGAATTTAGTAGTGGGTAATTTATTACACTTAGTCATCAATATCATAGAAAGAGTTGTGTCATAATGAGTATGTTGAGTTGCTTCTGTATTGTGTACACGCACACACACACACACACACACACACACACACACACACAGAGTGATTGGTTATAGAGCAGTGACATTCACAGGAAGTATAGAGTGTAAAGAATTTGTCATCATGAATATGGTATTTTATTTCTTTGTACGAGTTTACATGTAAGTAGGTAATTGAATTGTATAGAGTGTAGGGCGAATAACATCAGTTGGATCTTGTACTGCAATGCAGGTCATATCGTTGGTTTGCATTACATGTATTTGCAATATCATGTTGATAAGATTAACATGCAATTTGAATGCTAATGTAGTTACAGTTATGACTTAAAGGTTATTCTGCGGGGCATAATGGGTATGTACAGTAGGTATGTTGATAAAGGCTGAAGGATGAATGGGATAGTCATACGCCCATACTAAAATGTAATACTATGTAGCAATAGCATGTACAGGTACCATAAACATGAATACAATGTAATCTGAAGGGACACTCATTGTTCATCGAAATTGGATTCTTTGAGGCAGCCCTCTCTGAGTCTGATCTGCTTTGTCGTCTCGGGACCTCCAGGTGGTGTGCGATGATTATATTTTTGTGGTGATTCATGGCGCATTTTCCTTGTCTCCCTTTTCCCCCTACCCTGTCCTCACTCTTGAAGTACAATCAAGAGGTGAGTGTTCCATCGTGTTTGTAGAGAGGAGCGTGGAAAGAACTGAGAGAGAAAGAGCTGATGATGATTGTGCAGCACCCGGTAATATGCCTTACTTACAGTTTGAGCATTTCCTATCGTGAGTCATCACCACACAAGTGCTCCCCCCAAACCAATGTGCACCAAATTTGTGTCTTGTCTTCAAATACAGGAAACTACATGGACAGTAACTTATTCAGTGTCACATACAATTTTAATTTGCTTGCAAATTCTCAGCTCGAGGGATTATGTCTGCTTTGGAGCTGAGTGCATACTTGTGGTGTGTGCATACATGTGTTGAATATAATCCACTTGTACAGTAACAACCCCCCCCCCCCCCCCTTCCACTATAAAGTCGAACTTAGTGCAGTACTACTAGACTCAAAATATTTCTATCCCCATTCCACTGGTAGTTTAGCCTATTCAGCATGTTCATGTAATGTGAGGTTATTGTATGCAGTTGACCATTTGTGTAATGCCCTGCAAGAGTTTGATTGGTCAGTCAGATTATGCTATCAATTACCCATTCATTGGTCAGAGGAAAACTGTTTACTGCACAGGGACCATGTACACTGGACATGTATGGCTGCAGTATAATACAATAGAAAGATCCTGCTCAGGAAAAGACCCTGTAACAAAGGGAACCCAATGAGTCCTTAAATACTGTGGCCAGTACAAGTACATATTATACAAAACCACATGTACATTGCAGTACCATGCCAAGGCAGTCTTTGAAGGACATTCCAAGAAAAGGTAGAACATTAATATATTCCTATCCTATTCCCAGAGAGGTGTAAGGAATGGAGTCAGCACACGAAGTGTAATTTATTCCGACAGCAGTCGCGTGCATTGATATCACAATGGAATATTTGACGCGTTTGGCTTTTTGATCGAGGGAGATCCGCCGCCAAACAAGCATGAAAACTGTAGGATGCATTTTGAGGAATATATATTCTGTATGCGCAGAAGATTTTAGAACCACTTCATGAACTGAAGTGCATGTGCAGTAGTATTACATGTTATTAAGATACGATTGTGTGAATTTCAGATTGTATTGTTTCTTCGTTTTTGTGATAAAAGGAGAATACTGTAGAAAACATACCAGAGAAATGCCTCCATATCGCACATTTCCGAATCATATTTCCTTAAAAATATCTTGTAAATCGTTTATTGAATGTTTCATCTTTCATGGAAACAACCTCAATTTCGTGTGCGGAGGTGTCCGAAAAAGTAACAGATCAAATTCTTTCTACAATTTTTTCAAAATTTCCCTTCGCTCACCCCAAAACTAATTCACAGTGCGTGATGTAAAAAGCCAGCTACGAGCTCCCAGCGAAGGCTGAACGGTTGACGTACTTCTCAAAACAGATTTTCTTTTGTTATTCAGAGAAGGCACTACCTAATTAGAAATACAGCTAATTGTTTAAAATACCTGAATGTCTTGAAGTTTTATGAGGCGGCGGACCTCATAGATCAAAGCAAGTCTATCCGAGCGCAGTCCATCCATGATAGGTCCATGCTATTCCTAAGGCAAGGAAACTTGTGGCAGTGGCATAAAATCACTATTTGAGTTTATATTTGTTCTGAAAGTTACATTTCCTCCTATAAACACTTGTTTTAAACTGTGTATATGCCATAATGTACATTAAGATGTGAAGTTTCATAGATTTGCATGGCTGCCATATCACACAAGTTGTGATTATTGCCAACTTTTAGGTAGACGTTTAGACGAAGTTGTGATATGATGTCTGGCACCTTTTTAGTACTGCATGTTGAATGCAGTTAGTTCAAGTTATTAGTTTTTTTAGTTTGAACTTGGTACTTTCAATATAGAGGAACACTAGAAACATTTTGCACTTCAATTCCTTGGTTGACGGAGGTGTATATTTGAGATGGTATGGAACAATGAAAGTGCTCAATTTAAGTAATATGTTTATGTCCATTGACCCGGCTTTTATTGATATATACATGTCTCCAGTAAAAACATGTCAAATATAGTTACTAACTGGATTTAAAGCCCGTCTTTGTCATGCGGCAACTGCATACATTACATTACTCTTATAACCTCAGCTACTATCCCTGTTGTAGGCATACATTGTACAGCTGACATCTTGTTTCTTTATCAATAAAATACACTTTATCAAAGTGAGTTAGTGTGTATGTTTCAGTGGATTTGAACAATGATGTAAAGCCATAACATTTTATTTTCTCCTTAGTTGTAAGTTGCAATGTGCATGTGTATGTTGAAACTCCACAGTAAGGAATGTCTTCCAAGCCCAGTGCATATAAGATATACTGCGCAGGGTGTGTGACTTGTGTGTAGCTTAGGAATTTACAAAGAACAAAGAAATCCCACTGTATGTCAAATGACCTCTGCTAAGGTTCGCTAGTATTACTCATATTTTGAAGAAATATGAAACAGGCGATGCAGCAAGTTCAGGGCTACACAGTACCCCTATTACGAGTTCATAATTGTGGATCATCATCATTTCTTGGAAATGTCTTCCAGACCAATAAAAAGTGACATGAAACAAAACATTTATTCAGTGTGGGTTTTGGAATAAGACTTTAATACCAAGAAAACTTGCTCATTCAGGCAGTTTATAAAGGAAAACGGCAGTAGATTGTGAAGGAGAATATGCAAAGCACTTCCTCTCAAGCTGACAATTTCATGGATATAGTTTCCTGGCTGCCCCCATACAATAACTGCTATATACAACAACAGTGAGTGCACGGGTCTTTGTGTGTCGTAGAATAAATATAACATGCGTTGTATTGGATCATGGAACCCCGAGGTGTAGCCATTTTATTATGTCTTTATATCCACTCCAATCTACATACAATGTGGGGAGATCTGTGTGTGTACATTATGTGTGTGTGTGTCTCTCTGCTTATGAATAAATGTATATCACGCACGACATGGACATGTATGTAATTTGCTGCCTCTTCTGACTCATATTACTGTATACACAGGCTCTTTTCTCCCGCTGCCTGCTGATGAAAACTCTTTGTATGTTTAATGGCATAAGCAGATTTGCCTTTTTTCCCCTTTCTGGTTATCTGCAGTACAAATGTCAAGTTAATCTCTGTGAAGAACAGCACGTACAGTACATGCAGTGTGTATTAAAGAAGAGGCCCTTGCTGGCCTACATGTACAATGTGCCATGAGTGCTGGTGGAGTAATAGTGATTGATTGATGTAGGGGCTTCAAACGTTTGGGGCATTTTCTAGATTTCCTGTAAATGGGTTACTGCTCATGTACCGGCTATGAGGGTGATTAAATATAATTTAAGTGGAGTTAATTTACTTCGAAAAATGAGTAATACTGACCAGCGCTATATTACATAGAAAATGTAGGTATACTGCGTGGTTAGTGTGTTATGAAATGCTGGTAACAGTATGGGCTGTTGGGTAATTAAGAATCTACGTCAATTCAAATCTAATACTTGACATAATAGTGATGGCTAGAGGGAAATTGCAAAACGACAGTGCTCTGGCTGAGCAGGCTTGTGGGCAATGAATGAGATGTTTGAATGTTACATCTTAAAGACAGCCAGTCCCTTTTTCATATCACCACAAAACCATCGGAACATTGGCAAAACATATAGAGAAGTGTTAGCAAGCTCTATATTCACAATTTGAAACTGATACGTAGTGTAAAATTCAAATAATGCACGTAAACAACGTCTGGTTAATAGTCTTTACCTCAGGCTCTTAGCAGTTTGTGTTGAAATATCTGCTTTATTGATTAATCTGCTTATCAAATTATGAAACGCATTATGAAAAACATTGTTCCACTGAAGGAATCATCTCCAAAGTTTGGTAGTTACTCATAAAATTAGGATTTCACAAACGCATAATAACCACATAGATACTGTAACAAAGACTAATACTTTTTTCGTGGTACGAAAAAAGTCGGTTTGAAATTTAACGGCTGAAATTTTTTACATATACAGAAAGCTTCAACATGCTATATTCTTAGAAATGGTCTTGAATCACACTTTCTTCAATTTACGATCGTAATAGACGATTTCAAATTTTAGGCTTGCAAAAGGGACGGACAATCTTTAATCACATGCAATTAGTTTCCTCTGTGCTTAAGCAGGTCTTAATCCTTTCAATGCTGGTAAAATACAAATGCACTATGCACTACCCAAGACAGGATTCTAGATTCTTCCCCAGAGTCCATATGTAGTAGATTCTTTATGCAAATAGTGTATGAAAGCGAGAACACCATGCTACAGTTTGTACTTGTTCCCAGTAAATGGGTTTACAATTCAGGGATATTACGGAACATTCTGTGGAAATCTTTGATATTGCTTGAGGGCAAATGATGCGCTATACATGTATGCCAATTAAATCCTGCGACCTCCTTTTTGTGGAAGCATCTGTACCATGTTAATGCAGAAAGTACATGCATGCAGAGAGGCCATAATGGAAATATATATTAGCACATATGTACTCTGTCTTCATACTTTTGTCTACAGTTTGTACACTACATCTTATACTACATTGTGTATTAAAGATTATACATAATCATAAATGCGGAACTGTACACACTTTTCTACTCTTGTGTACTGTTGCTGGTTGTTTTATCTGCCTTTTATAAACAACTTGTAATTTAACACCTTCATGCAAATTTGATTGTGGAAACCAAAGTATTTCATTGTGTGGCAGCATTTGGATCTGAAAGTGCAGACAATGTGTATCATGTTACATTCTCTGCAGTTATATCACAAGTAAAGCTAAGGCAGGGAGGTTTTATTATCACATCTATATTTCATCATGTATAGACGATAATGCTTTGTTTGGCGAATTGATGCTTGCTACATGTAGATTATTACAAGAGAAAATGGTCAATATTTCATGTTTGGCAGAGTGCAGGGTATAGAATTTCATGGGTAATGTTGGAGCTGTGAGTTTGAGAACAGAAAAACACTTCAACAACTCGTATAGCAATTGCAGCATGTGCTCTCATTTCATCTTGTCGACGAAGAGAGATGTCATTATGGGCCTGGCATGCTAGTGTTCTGTACAAGCAATTATTCAAATCAGTAGCCGAGTGCCGTAGGCAGCACATATCGGAGGAAATCTATGCAAACAATGCTGCCAATTAGAATATGCAGTTCTGCTGATTTCGCCTGCTGCCTCTCCATCTACCGTGTGCGTAAGACCGTTTTTCTCAGGTTGACAGGCGATTATAGCAGGAACAATAAAAAGCAACCTCTGTGATTCCAGTATGTGCAGAGATTCCTCCCCAATCGATAGAGAGGTACTAGTACATATATTTGCTATGGGCAGTGGATCATTCTATAGGGGACACACAGTGAATAGCAGAGTAATAAAAAAAAGCTGCATTTTAATTAGCAGCAGCATCTGTAGGGGAAAGGAGATAGACATGTACAGTACACTGTCTAAGCTGGGCTCAAGAAAAGGTTAATTTATCAGGCATCAAATGAAATACATGCACACTTCTGGAGTAGGCAAGAAGCGTTGAACACTCTAAATTCCTTCTGGATCAACGCATGCATTCAATATAAGCCAGTCTTCCAAACAACTCATCATTGCAGATGGTGTTTTGCGGCAGAGGCCACGCAGCTATCATGTAGTGTCCGAGTAGATTGTTATGATTATTACTGGTATCATTTTCAAGTAAGAATTACAAGTAAGAGATATCAACCTAGGAGAACAATTGGTGGTGATTTTAAATCCAAGTGTGCTTGTATGATCAGTATGTGCTGAACAGTAACAATGTTCATTTACATGTATACTGATTAGAGTGTAATATGTCATCTTTGATGTAGCACTTTCCACAACAAAAACAAAATTCTGGATGAGATAATCATAAAAAAAGGAGAAACATATGAATGAGGCAAACATGATTTCAAATACTCTGGTAGAAATAGTGTTTCTATTCATTTATATGATAGTGAAGCGTCCACTGATCGAATCATAAATACTCATCAATTCTTAGAACTTACTTACTTGCTTGCTCATGTAAGTGAACTGATTGATTGGATTACACATTCTTGAACTCATGAGCTGCTTTTTTTTGTTTGTTTCTTGCCTGCAGTATGGAGCCAGCTGAGAGCTCTGCCCCAAAGAGCCCCATTGGGCTTGGGGCAGGTTTCTTCGACACATCTGCACATTTACTAGGTAAGTGAAGCCCACATTATCGCCCATCCCTCTTGTTTTCTAATGCGACTCGTATTGAATTCCTTAGGCAACCCCCGTACAGATCGAATGCACCTGCAAGGTCGAAATGCAATTGTTTTGTTTACAATAACAACCAGCAGAGGTTCCCCTAAGGAACATTGCATGTAGGTATTTTCTAGAAATACTCTTTTAAGATGATCTACAAGAACTTCCTTTTATAAGAGATGAATTAAATGGTGGTGGTGGTGGTGGTGGTGGAACGTGGTGCAAGGTAATGAATAGAAGTGTTTAAACATACATGTAAACATTTTTAAACATGTTTAAATATTTAAGTTGATTACTTAGTGAACTTCTCCCTTGACTAGATCTTTTTATTTCTTTTTGTATTTAATATACATGTATGGTGTACATTGGATCATCTAGAATGATTTACTTCCATTTTTTCAATAATGGTTAAAAGGAATGACTTGACACAATACATTTTACATATAGATGGCTTTAAGAGTCCATTTAGAGTCAAATTTGTCATTCATGACTCTCTTTGGTGTTTACATTTATATTGTAAACTCAATTAATGTCAGGTTCACCATTTGCTTTTAGAATGATGCACTCTAACATTTCAAAATACGCCTCTGTCATAAATTTATAATGGGCAATGTGGTGATGTATCCATTGACAACATGGGCACAAACGACTGCAATATCAAAGAAAAAGAGAGAAAAGCCATCTAATTGGAAATTGCTGAAATATGCATGAGTCAACTCAGCCCAGCCCAGCCCAGCCCCCATGCATCCTCCATTGCATCAGAGAGAGGGTTGTTGAATTATTGCAGGAATTATCACAATTCGACACCCGCTTGTCGTAATATTCCATCAAGTAGGGAAGCTCATTTCAATTCAATCAGATCGCTCTGTCAGCCTTTATCCTTTTGTTGAAAGCTGAATGGCATTTGCGTTGGGAAAGCGTGACGTGAGCCTTGGCTCCCTAATAGCAAGGGGAAACGTCAGAGTGGTACATGTCATGCATGCACACATCACAGCTTTTATGAAATTCAAGTACACAAACAAGACAAGACTTTCATGTGAATACAATTGCATCCTTTTTCGCTCAAGTGTACACTTTTGGATAGAATGACATGGTGCTATGGAAGTGCGTTCTGCTCGTTGTCCAGTGTTTGCCTATATTATCAGGAGGACTGCTTTTATTTGTGCTCATCTTTACTGTTTCCGAGGAAGGCTGGTTCATAATTAGAATGTGGAAAAAAGAATGCAGTATCCATGTATTTTGCAAATGAGAGTATGTATTATACGTTGAAGATCTTGGCGTATATGAATGAGAGTATTGTATTGTTGCATTTTGAGTACCAGTATGATAAATGGTAGATTATAAATTATATACACTTTTGTAAAAAAAAATATGTTTTTTTGTTAATTTCAAGTTCACCTATAGTCTTTAATTGATATATATGTAATTGAAAGAAGTGTTAGATCAATTGTATTCTTATTACAACCTCAAATCCATGTTTTGGTGAAACAGAAGATGGATTTGAAAAAAGACATGATGCTCTAATAAGCACTTCCTGAAGTCACTTTGTGTTAAACTTAAACCTAGGTTTACATGTACGTTCAAATATTTAAACCACTGACTGATAGAATATGAAAATGTGAATCAACCTTTCTATTCCATATTAATTATAAGCATTCCATGCCAAAATAGATTACCTAATTTATTCCATTTTTAATAAACATAACTTTTCCATAATTCATACACATGTTGTAGCAAAATTGATATAATTATCTTCACACAACAATGAAAATGACGTTGATAGATAGTATTCCATACATATGTGGGGAAAATTTCAGGATGGAAACCTTCAGGTGAAGTGTTCATTTCCTGTTGTGAATTCAAGCCTTTCAAGATTAACACTCACAAGAATGTGTACTTGTATAATCTAATGAAAGAATATATGACTTATTATTTTAATTCCCTTTTGTGAATTCAATCCTTTAAAGATAAGCACTCACAAGAACTTATCCTAATGTCAATGTACTAATGACTCTTTACCTCCCGTCCCCTGCGCCCCCCAGCACACCCCTTGTTTGCGGCTGCGGCGGCAGCAGCCCACCCTTCCACCAGCCAGGACCAGTTCCCCATGGCCCATATGCCCAGTGCCTTCTCTATGTTTGGGGCACACCCGGCCTTCACCTCACACCTCATGGGCTCAGAGTTTGGGGGCCTGGGCTCCCTCCGGGCCGCCGCAAACCCCCTCGGTGCTTCCACGTCACTGACGTCAGGTGAGTTTACCGTCCCCCTTCATCTCTCAATGCCTTTAGAACACAAGCGTGTACATAGTGAATGGCATTTCTTGGGCTTGGTGCTGAGAGGGTTACTCTCAATATCAAACACCTATAGTCCAATGTCAATTATAACACAGATTATTGCCTGTGGGATCGACAGTGATTTTCCTTCTTTTTTTTAAAGAAAGATATTGTCAGGAATCAATGAGTCAGTTGATTATTCACAGGTCATATTTTTTACCATGACCATTTGTTTAATATGATGTGGTATTTTGCAATACCACATCTTTTACTGAATGTGAAATGTAAATGTGTGTCTGTTTTCCCCTTCTTTTTACCATGTTGTTTCAAACCATAATGCTATCTGAACATTGACTCCTAAAGACTTCCTTTGTACATAGGGAACAAGTTTGTAACACTATCTCCTTTGTTATATGTAAATGATTAAATAGTTGAGCTGATTGATATCATATTAAGTATCAAGATACGGGTCTTATCCAACCTGTGTATGAAAACATGTACATGCACAGGGAAGAAAACAGGTTCCTGTGCACAGATGGTATTTCTAGACAGGTGGAATTTCATCTGCAATGTATAGTGCATCAAGAGAAAATCACAGATGGTTCATGTACTTCAGAGGGACTTATGAAAATTTAATCTCTCAGAACATTTTTCTCCATTTACAAGTTTTTGTGTTTTTGTGTTTCTTCTGTTATGATGAGTCAGTGTCATGATACACTGTGTCTGATCATAGGCATCCAGTGAGAAGTCAACTATTTCTTGTGATAATGGTGTCAATGTAAAAGCTATATTTAATCCTTCTTAGTGGTTGGTGTAATGTACAAGTGCTTGTAACTTGCAAGTGTCAAACTTGTGCAATTGGCTTGTAAGAACTCACACAGAACGGTATATTTGCTGAGCTGAAACAGCACTTTTTACTTCTTTGTAGCACAATTTTTTCCAGTGATGACTGTACGTGCTGAAAAGGATGGCATTGTGCATTAGATAAGCAATAAGTAAATAAATCTGGATTGGATTGAGACCCAACATTGATATTTTTCTGAATTGCAAATCATATGTTGTGCTGGTTTCAGTTATAATTCCCTTATGACATTTATTTTTTAATGCAATAATTCATACAATTATAATTTGGGAATTAAGGTAGACATTTTACAGTCACAGATACAATTTGTATAGTACATGTATATCAATTTAATATGTATTTTTCTGGTAAATTTGACAAATTCAGTTCTTTCTTTCCAAGAGATTTTAAAGTAGAAGAACATGATTCAGCTGTTTGATAAGAAGAATTAAGCAAAGAGCTGAAATAAACATTGAAAATCCTACGGTTTGGGTGCACATTAGAATAAAAGCTTTCTGAATGCGGGTTCTGAATGATGTTTTTTAGGAATTCAGTCATTGGCTTAAAGTATCTGTCTAGCCTGAGTGCATAATACATATTCATGATTCAAGCTCTCCCACTTGGCAATGCGCCATCGAGGCCTGGCCAATCACGAGAGTGGCTTCTGGCGCAACCATGGCAACCAACCAGTTGCTTTAAATAGCCCAGTGAGTGTGGTGTGGAAGGAGCTGAGTGTGTGAGTGAGTGAGTGAGTGGGTGGGCTTTGAGTTCAATGCCCTGGTATGAACGAGGAATGACTACATTCAGTCCAGCGAGGAGGGAAACATGAATGAGCTACTACTCTGTTTGAAAATGAGGTGTACTCTAACCAAAGAATTGGCTAGTATTGATTATTATTCCGTGAAATTGGAGATTGGACAAGTTTGGTTTTTGCAGGATAATTTCCTTCTTTTGCGCTAGCAACAAGGCAGGGTTTACAATAAATGTACTTGTACATATCCAGTTCATGGGTTTAAAGACAGCTAGTCCCTTTTTCAGATCACCACAAAACCATCGAAACATTGGCAAAACATATAGAGAAGTGTTAGCAAGCTCTATATTCACAATTTGAAACTGATACGTAGTGTAAAATTCAAATAATGCACGTAAACAACGTCTGATTAATAGTCTTTACCTCAGGCTCTTAGCATTTTTTGTTGAAATATTTGCTTTATTGATTAATCTGTTTATTAAATAAAAAACGCATTATGAAAAAAATTGTTCTATGGAAGGAATCATCTCCAAAGTTTCGTAGTTACTCATAAAATTAGGATTTCATACATGCATAACAACCACATAGATACTGTAACAAAGACTAATACTTTTTTCGTACCACGAAAAAAGTCGGTTTGAAATTTAACGGCTGAATTTTTTTACATATACAGAAAGCTTCAACCTGCTATATTCTTAGAAATGGTCTTGAATCACACTTTCTACAATTTACGATCGTGATAGACGATTTCAAATTTTAAGCTTGCAAAAGGGACTGACAATCTTTAAGTATGGCATGCAGATTTCACAAGTTATGCTGTAATTCATTTCAATTTAATTGCTGTTCAGTGTAATCCCTGCAGTTAACCGAGTGCATTGCTTGAAAATGATTGAAAATTCACCCCAATCATAGATAATCCAAAACAGTTGCATAAATACTGTAGTCTGTTTAATGTATCCTTCCTCACCCCTAAACTTTCCAGAAAAATGGAATAAAATAAAATAAACTTGATGTATCTCCAAATATGGGCATTTGTATTCAGGACTAGGAATCGCCATTAATGCACAAACTAACACCATCACGTCACCCTTTCTTCATACCATCAGCTGACTCATGTAATATACTTGTTAATTATGTACTCTGTATTCCCTTTTATTATCATTATTTTTATTTCTGTTATTATTGTATTTTTAGTTACTATTACAATGATTATTATAACATGAGTCCTGTATCATGTATTCCTTAATCACGTTGTCTTGGCTGTACATGAAGGAAGAAAGATTGAAAAGTGAATTTGTGGACAGGGAAGGAAAGCTAGCAAAGTTAACGGAAAACACAAAATTCTTCCATAACGTGAGACTTTGAATGAGGAATCATAATAAAACATACATTTATAAGAAACCAACCATTGCTAGAGTCCTTCTCCTGCCCACTAGACACTTTTCATTCTTGGCTGCGACTAACATAGAACATATGTACACTGTATGTGTTCCCTCCATATTGCCATCACGTTACATGTGTGTGTGTTCATTAACCAGCGAAGGTCATCTAATATTTTTGTCTGTATTATTCTACCTCTATGTGTTTTTTTCTATTCCCAGGTTGGCCATTCGAGGCCAGTGCGCAATTGTATAGCCTGGCAAATTTAGGTGATTACATCCCAACGTTTCTACCAAATCTGTAGCAATGTGCACTATTGTTTTCCTTCTCCTGTTTTTTTTTTTTGTAGTATTAAAGCTGATAGCTGTCATTTTGGATATGGCTGTTGTATTGTTTGTGACTGCTTTGCAAACTGCACATACATTTTAATGACAATCTTGGATCTTCTAGCATTGGCATAGTACGTTATTGCTGGGTTGTTTGGTAAAAAGAAAAACAATATGTTGGACTGCTTAGAATGATGAATTGCTGAATGATTTTTTTTTAATTTTCTGTCTTGTTTTGTGTCTACCATCTCTTTTTTTTTGTGTGTGTTGTAAGCTTAATTGATTGAAACTGCAAGCTTTGATCGTCTGTAGTTCTGTTTTGATGACTTTCATCATCCTGATTCCTCTTGTGCATCTGCCTGAAACCCTGTCAGCTTTCCTCTGCAGTAGCTTTTCCTCAAGTTTAGTTGTTGAGTTTGCTTCTTTTATTTCATGCTATTTATAACTGGTAATGCATTTTGTTTTGTGTTCTTTGTCACATTTGGTCTTTGTATAGCATCTGTCTTTACTTTTCAGATTTTTTTTTTTTTAATAGAAGTGCTCTTTCCTTTTTCTTTGCAGAATGTAAATGACTTGCTCGATAATCACAGCTTTTGTAATTAGTTCGTTTCATGCTTGACGTAATCCATAAAAATTGCTGACCTTTATAATATCTCATTGTGAATAAATGGGTGTTCAGTAAGGATTATTTTTATCAGAATTGAAGGTCGTGTACATGTATCTGTTTGCAACATTTCCAAATCTAAAACATGTATCACAGTGACAGCACAAATTGAAGTTATGTGTAGAGGCTCTCCATGTACTAGACCTAAAAGACAATTTGACAAAAGGGAAGAAATCAAGAAAAATATGATTGAAGTCAAAGTAATTTTTGTGTTCCTATATTTATGTATTTAGGGAACTTTGAACACAGTATTTAGTTTTATACATGTAGTTGAACACCTTTTTATTTTAGGATTTCAAAAGGGACATCTATTTGATAGAAGCAGACAATAGTATGAGTCAGCATCATACAATAGTGTACATGTAATGTGGTAAATACTTTTCACATTGACTTATAGATATTTAAAAAGTTCAGTTTTTTAGCCTTGGTGCGCATGATATACTTTTGTGCAAGTGCCATTTACTTCAAATGTGGTAAGATATGAGGAAAAACAAGTGTCATCATGTGTTTTCTAATGATGATTGATTGCGGTTGATGAATAACTTGTGAATCTATACATGTAATTCACAGTAATGTGGACTTCACAAGGACATTGTTATGACATGTAGAGTTAACATGATACAATTGAGAATGATTCATCAGTTTTGCTCAGTAGGGGGACATTTGGTGTAAGGTAGTCACCTCCCCCCCCCCCCTCTTTCTCTCATTCTTTCATGAGGAGAAAGTGAAACAGAATAATGGGATGTCATCCTGCACTGGCTTGCCTTTGACATTTGTGCCACAATTCCAGGATATTGCTATTTTTTCTTTATTTTTTACTTTGTCTGTAGCGTGTGAAACTGTGGAAGAGTGAGCAGAGCCAGAATATAGCCTGGTACAGTGCTGATAACAGTGATAGATTTCTGCTTAGTTGCAACCTAATCTTGTGTTGATGAAATAGAATTCCATTCTGTGTGTTGCGCCGAGATAATCACATAAAACGTTCTCTTGGCTCATGCTACGGACGCGGGGCAAATCCATACGATCTCCATGTTTGCATGAGTGTGAGTTCAACTGATGCCTAGTTATGATTTCATGCCAAAAATGCTCTTGCATACTCTGCAAATACATACGATATGCAGAGTAATATGTACATTCTTTGCTTTCCTTGGCCACAGTGAGACATTGATATTATTCCTGTGTCACTCGCTCTTGGGTAAGAACTGTCCTTCCTCTCTGCTTTTGATACACTGCATTTAGAATGTTGTGCCAAATAATATCTGTCTTGAAGTACTGTACATGTACACCAGCTATATGCTTGTGTACAACACTAGTGGTGGATATTGAATGAACAGTTTGTGACTTTCTTGTCCAGACTGCAGCCCGTTTTAGTACTTGTCATATGAATCTTAAAATTCCATTATGAAATGATTGATATATACACAGGGTGCTACATAACTTTTTTTTAGCACTGGCCCGTTCGGGCAAGCAGATTTTGAAAAAATGAAAATCACTTGCCCGAAATGAAATTTCACTTGCCCGGAAAGAAAACACATTAATGCTACATTTCTTACATAAAATTCAATTTAACTATTTTATGGGCCGTATACATAAACCTATACACTCACAATAAATAAAAACACACACAGACCACTGTTTCCTGGTAACAAAACACTTTTGCTTTAATATGTTCTTGTTTTTTAATCGAACATGAAGAAGATTGTTTAGCTTTTTATGATTAGAAAATAGGAAATCTTGCATTTTGATTAGCTATTAACTAGCTGTAATAATCTGCTTGCCCGATTCGGGCCGGTACTTTCCCCACAATCATCAAAATAGCTTGCCCGAGCGGGATTTTCACTGGCCCCGGGCCATCGGGCAAGCGCTTATGTAGCACGCTGTATACATATCATATATCATATGTGGCAGCAAAATCCTGATAGTTTCATTTAGAAACTTACATTGCAGTTATAAAAACCTAATGAAAGACCTGTACATGTAGTGTTAATTATAAGTATAATTTCAGGCTGCATCAATTGTCACATCTGTTTTTTATTTATTCTACTCAGATGAATATAAAAATGCTTCAGTATTCAGGCCTTTTGTCAGTTATCCGCAGTATGTCGTGCCATGATGTTAAAAACATATTTGGGTTCATATGAAGCTACTCAGGAACTTGCAGAGCCCAACATGTAACCATGTGAACCCTTATCGTTACATCAGAGATTTTCTCAAACTGAAAGCTAAAACTAATATTCACATGATAGATGATTTCACTTCCATCACACTGCAGCAAGGAATTATTCATGTGTCATGGAGTTCTCATGAATTAACATAGATCTGCATTGCAGATAACTAGCAATGTGCTTGGGACTTGTGAGCAGTATGTTGCTTGAAGCAGTTCTGATCTTGAGGACTGGTAATAGAGTGAAGGGAGGAAGCTGTACATAAAAAAAATTGGGGGAATGTGCTGTCGGTGCCTGAGAGAAAGAGACAGAAACCTTATCCTGTGACTCATGCTTGTAATATTTCCAGTTTGCCATCTGTCACAAATAAATATAGTTTCATCCGCCTCATTATACGCACTTAGGATTCACATTTATCTTTTGCTCCTGCACGGGACGGCCATTTTTTTTACTCTCCCTCTCGCTCTCTCCCTCTCGCTGTTTCCCTCGCCGTGTCTGTGCTGATCATGTGTCAGGGAGATGAGAGATGTTTTTTTGAGCGGAAAGTAGAATGAATGGTAGCTTTGACAAGAGTAGAAACATGCTGTGATGGGCTTTATGTGATGGGAAGCAGAATAATTGTGAGAAAGGATAACTCGGTGTGAAGCACTTGCATTTAATTGTTCGGAAGGCTTCTCTTCTGCTCAACTTGTTAGTTAATGTTACTGTTTAAATCATCCTCACTGTATATTTACATATTCAGCATTAATATGAGAAATTCTGATATCTCCTGGAGCATGTTACAGAAGATTTTGAAGTGTATACAGACTCATGCTTGACATTATTCTCCTTTTTTGAAGCGAGACTTTTTGGCTTAGATATTTGTGGTTTAGTTACCAATTAGGCCTCCCGTTATTTTGTCTTCACACTGATAGGAAGTGGTCTGTGTGGATACCTGAATATATAATGAAGTGTAACAAACAAACACAAAACACACGTAGAAGCAGGTAAGGGCTTACAGGCCTTAGAAAAGCTCAGGTGGGAACCAAACCATAAGGATAAGAAGTTTTCAATATACAAACACCGTTCTATAATGCACTGGATTCTTAAACCATTTTGGGGCAGCAATTCAATGTTCAAATCATATTTTGGACATTTTCTTTTAGTAGTTATTTACGGCAAGTGTGCCACTTATCTTGTTACCCTTGCAACAAAGAAATCTGTGATGAGAGAGACTTGTAAGGAAGAGAGAAGCACACAGGGATGGATGAATTTGCTGTGCTTCAATTATGGGCCCTGTCCAAGTGCTTGTGTGTGGCAAGAGGAGGGAAAGGGAGCACAGTCCATTCTAATTTGGAGTGATCAATTTACATGTATGGAATTGGCACCTGCAAGTGCTGAAGCCTCTTTCTCCGCCCTTTTTCTCTTCCTCTCGGACAAAAAAAAAAATCCTGAGTAATGCCCGATTGCCCGAGTGTGAGAGATAGCATGACATGATGCCCCGAAAAATGGAGTGAGCGCACTAAATAAACAAACTGAGATGTTGCTCAGTCGCAGTCCTTTCTGTGTAGGATATATCCCCATACACTCACCACTGTCTATCCTAGCTGTCTCTCTCTCTCTTTGGGCAGCCGTTATGTTTTACCCCCACACAAAAAAAAAAAGACAGGAGAGAGAGAAAAAAAATGGCAGAAAGGAATTATCATCGTTCATGACATGCGGCATTGAGCCACTTCATGAAAACCTAGCCCTCAATGGTGGGGAGAGCGGCTAAACGAGAAATTTCCCTGCGGACGCGCGGAGGGAAGAATATTATTATTACCTTTGCTTTTGTGGCCTTTGCTGGGATGGTGTAACATAGACGGATAAGCAATTAATATTGACATCAATGATGCAGCGAGCATGGCCAGCTCTGCGCCCCATTGCCTCGCCTTGCATGCTTGTTTCTCCTTGTGCAGGCTCTATGTTAATGACAGGGAAATCTGAGAAAGGCCTACTTGCCTGTGTTACACTGCAAGACAAATAGAGCATATTGAGAGGTTGTTCTCTATAGTGGCTCTATCTAAAAGGGTGTGGGGGAAAGGCACTTGATGAGATTGTTGTTTAGATGATCTCCATAATGTACATGTGTACTAATCCTGTCCCTACATGTACAACATTAAGATCATGTATTTGTCATATTATTCTTTTCCCTTTGATGCTTCATGGCGTCTACATCAAACACAAAGAGATTTGTTTATACGCTTGGGTAAGATATGATAATGAAAAGAAGAAACATTTGTTAACACCCACTTGACTTGCGGTTGGAAAAGTAGCTTTGTCTGAGAAGCAAACTCCAAATACTGCATTTTTCAGGCATTATATGAATCCTACATCACGGTTGTGGTGCACATATAGTTTTGAAGAATTTAATGATGTTACCTCATAAGTAACATTGATAGGTTTTGGTGAGGGTACTTGCACTTTTGGCTGTGTAGGTGTGGGCTATTCGAGATAAAAATCAATTCTCCCTATCGCATATAGCCCTCCGAATCTGAACGTGTGTGGCGCTCTAATTATTTTACCTTTAATTCTTGGGATACGAACTTCCGGTCCACGTACATCCCGTACAATAGGGACCACGGTTTCCCACTAATTTTATGAATTTTAACTCTAAAGCTAACCCTGACCCTTACCCTAACCCTAAACCTAATTCTATACCTAACCCTGACCATAACCTCAACCCTAGATAAATTGTTCACTGATTAATTCATCCAAAAAAAGCGATTTCTAGATCACTTTGCGCCGACAACAAACTCTTACCGGAAGTATATGTTCCAAGAGCAATCGATCAGATATCGGTATCGCGAGGTGATATCGCTGGATATCGGCTATATGCGATAGGGAGAATTGGTGATAACAATAACTTCGCTGCGTGTACCTGGCCTGTAAAGATATCGTGAGATGACAGCATCAAATTTTGGTGGTTTATTTTCCAGTTTGTCTTTAACTGACTAACCAATTATGTTTTATTTTGTTGTTATTGAGATAGGTTTTGATGTAGTCTTGTAGTAATCTCACTATCGCTCAACGAATTATAGCAGATGACAAGACTGATTTGATTCTACAGAGTGTGTGCATTCGGACAACAAATTTGTTTTTTTTATGTAAGTGTACAATTAAAAGTGAGAAAGTGAAAACATCTTTGCTTCCTTGCGAATCACTGTTTAATTGATTGGCCTTGAATTTCAAAATAGCTATACATAACCAGCTGACATACCTGTATATGTACACAACCTACACTAATCTAGCAGCTGCAAAGCTAGCTGTAGTTTTTATAAAGCACTCCCATTCTGCCCAAGAGTGAGGAGTTCTTTTTGTCCTCTGAGAAAGACGGAGGTTGAAAAATTGATGCAAGATATTGACATTTACCAGACATTTATCACCGGTAGCCTTATAGATTCAAGATTGACATTTTGGAAGGAAATAAGAATGAAGATAGGTCATACATGTCGTCTCTATTTTTGACTCATCCCTATTCCCTACACATGTACTGTGTGATGCAGCTACATTTCTTAAAGGGCCCCTTTTTTGATTCAGTATGTGAGTTCATGTGCGTGACTCTCTTCTCCTCTGTTGCTGATTTGAATAGGCTTTGGATTGAGTAAACAAGATCAGATGGAGAAGAAGCACCTTCCATAAGTGGTTCCAGAATGTCGCCTTTCTCATGGCTCGGTAGCCTGCGTCTCAAAATAACCACGATCTTGCGCGAGGGATGCGGGATTGGATGTTTTGACGTCAGATTCATCACGGGAAATCTTGGTCGTAATTACAGAGGTTTTGGAGGGCTTGGAGAAGGGTGCCACTGGTTTGTCAGCTGAGCCAGAATGAGGAGGTTATTCCGGCTGACTGACCTGCCTAAATACACCACAATGGCAAACTAAAATAGCCAAATTCAAGTCAAACAGTTACGGCCTCTTTCCTTTTCTATTTCGATAGACTTGCACAAATAGTCTGTAGATCATCGGAATGGTATTGGAAGAATGATATCCTTCAATGAAAAAAACGGAAGAGGAAATAATTATAGTAAGTTTCGAACGGCATATTTTGATAAACAGTCTTGTATAAACTGCTTTATTGTCTAATAGATTTGCTTTTTAAGAATATAGAGCAAAGATTTCAACTTTTTCTGTCTATGTACTCCATTGTACATCATACAAATGGAGGGTAAGATAGCTTTTGTTCTTCTGTTGGACCATGGCATTAGCATTCACCTGGGTGAAAAATGGTAATGCATCTGTTATGCTTGTCAGGAGTGCAAGAAGGTTTGGGGCATGTACAAGTGTAGATTTGCGTACTTTAAGCGTCATTGCGCATGCAGGAATGTCATCAAATAGCTTGATCTTCTTAAAAGATGGTATCTCTGATGTCACGTTCACTTCAAATAGAGGCTTTTTATTTGATCAGTATTGAGAATCGTTAAGCTGACATGAAGTACTTTATCGTGGGTAAAGCATCTGTATTTGATTGCCTGGTACGTAGTTTTCACCATCTCAGAAATATGAAGCAATTGCTAAGGCAACATAAATGTCATGATTTAATGACTCATTATGCTTGCATTAGTCAGCAGTTCATGCAGGGCTTTACAGCTTTGCAATACCTGCATGTTATTTCCACTTTCCTCCATCACATGGAAATGGTATTGCTCAAATGGCTGACTTCAGTTGCATTGTTAGTAGTCAAAGAATAGGGACCACTTTCTTTGTGTTTGTGGTGATAGGGCATGTAGGCTCAGAGAAAGTTATTTCAGCAGATGGCATTGTTTATTCAGGTGATCTGTTTGGTATGCAAGACCACTATAAAGTGAAGGAAAGGTCTATGACTTTACATGCATGCACCCTATTGTATAGTGTTCTCTACACAGTGTTTTGTATTGTGTGTGTGTGTGTTCACATGCAGGCATGCGTGAGCTGAATGTATAGAAACAAGAGCTAAGATTTAATCAATGAGAATGCACATGTACATGCTGTACATACACCAGTTACTTCTATGGTACAGGGTGTTTGCAGATAGATCTTTCCCTAAATTAAGGTGCCATTTTGTGCCATTTTTTCTACTGAACTCGTATCAATCTCAGATACTTGTTTTTAATTTTTCTTTGCTATGTGCTAAACTTATTGTTGTTTTAGGTTATATGAAGGTGACTATACAAAGTTGAACTAAATGTAGTATCCTAAATTACCCTATATAGCCTACATAAATTGTGATTTCTTGAGTGAAGATGGCACAATTTTTTTTTGAAGTGTCAATTCTTGTTTAAATACCTAGTACATGCACGCATATGCACATACATACCTTGTTCTTGATGTGCAAGTACAGACGCATTTTTGAACATTAGATTTTGTTTACTGATCATACCCAGTCACATTTAATGTTCAAAATGTTGTTTTTATCCATTATATAAGGTAGAAATTATCTGCAACTCATGTTAAATGTTGATATGAACATATTTTATTGCGCCAAACAGAATGAAGATGCGTTTGTTTTCATGTCAGTACTATTTGATCACTGGGTAACACTATACTGTTTTATTTCTTAATGATATGCTGCGGTTGGTATGTTTTTTTTAAAAAAGCCCACAGTTCGTTATGAATCAAGAGTGTCATCTGATTTCTTGCTGATTCCAACCCAAAATTAGCGGCATATTGTTGAAGCACATTTCCAGATGTGGCTTAGCCGAAAACAGCAGTAGTGAGCAGTCAGTCAGACGATTCAGCTTTGCTGCAGTACATATGTATGTAGGCTGGAGAGGAGCCACTCTTGAAAAGTATCACAGATGACAAAATCCAAGCAGCCTTGGCGATTGGGCCTCTTTGTTTGTGGTCTCTTTTTACATGGACTGAGTTGTTGAAGGAAAAAAGAGTGGGAGCGTTCTGCCACACACCGCTCCAAAACTCTTTGTTCTACAGCCAGGGCGGGATTGGTATGGGGGGAGTAAAAGAAAATTATGATGCCACAACTTGCAATGTATTCTTTTTATCTGGGGTAGAGGGAGAGAGAGAGAGAGGGTAAGGAAGTGAGTGGTGGGGCAGCTATGTTGGGAGTTGAGCAGGAGGAACAAAGGGCAAAAAGAGGTCACATGTGTAGATTAGTGCTCTTTCTCCCCATCTCTCTCTCTCTTTTTCTCCCCACTCTCTTGCACTGGGCACTGTTGTTTGATACCCTCGTGCAAAAATTGCAATCAAGTACTGTGGAAGTACTGTGGAGGGTATTTATCTACACTCACACATCCGACTGTCGGCCATAATGCATGTGTAGTGTTCATGTACATTGCATATGGAGGTGCTATGTTTATAGGAGGTCTGCTTCAAATTCATTAGATAGGCTTGGGTGCATAGGGACCTGGTATTAATTGGCAGTACATGTAGTATGGAAGTGTACACATATTAGGGGGCATAATGAGTGTGTGTAATTTCATATGTTGTGTGAGTGAGAGGCAGGAAGGGAACAGTTTCTGAGAAAAGATGAATAAGGTCAGAGGGATTGAGGCATTAGAAAGAGGCATGCAGTCTTAGTGAGAAGTAAGGTAATACATCGACTTGTGTTTGCACTACATTTCTAATTGACTCTCTGGTACAATCAAGTCAAGGGATTTTCTCTAGGGGTGTTGATGAATCATAAAAATTCCTTAAAGGTCAAATAGAATGATGGAAATGACTATAAATGGTTTAGTCACATTATTTTGCCAGAATAATGTATATACCGGCAAGTCATATTCTCTTTCATAGACTTAAAAAAACAAAATGGTTCAGAGACAGAGTACCTTCATTCTAATATTTGGGAGTATAATAAAGTTCCTAAGTTGATTTGACTCAAAACAAAACTCAGAATGAGTTGGTTACCCTCTAAAAAATGTATGTTCTTGCTACATGTATGTGTATCATATACACGTATGTTAGATATGAACAAATAAGTGAAAAGCTGTACAATATGACTGTTAACTGTTCAGTCATTATTTCTTCAAAGAATTGCAATGGATGCATGTTCCTGTTATCTTACATTATCAAAGAGACATCAATTGAATTATAGGATATTGTAGTAGAATTGATGAAGAAGCTAGCAATGGAGTGTATGTTAAAAAATCAAAGCAGAAAGAGAGAAAGAAAGAGGGGGGACAAATAGAGATGGAGTTCTTTGTCTGCTCTCTCTCTCTCCCTCTCTCCCTCATGCTATTCCCCTTCCTCATACCCACAAATCATCTCTTTGTCCAAAAACCAGTTGACCCAGTCTACTGGAGAAAACACCCAGAACAGGTTGCTCTGTTTATTTTTCAGATCTGTCCCTTATATGTCAGGAAACTAACAACAAGCTGATGACCTGTTTGTGCTATGTCATATTATAAGAAACAGAGCTGCAAAGCTCCCTTTCAATGGGGAAGAAACAAATTGGTTCCTCTTTTTAAATGGGGGTATCCACCAAAATTAAGAGTTGTTGTACCTGTAGTCAACCATGTTATCTGATAACATTGCATCGTCATAGCTGAGTCATTGACATATGGTTTGATATGTGATTGTGAGGTAACTGTAAAAATAAGCTTTGCTCAGACGTCCTTGCACAGAGACACATGAAGTCAAAAAGGCAATGATACAGAGTCAGTTTCAGTTTATTTTAATTTCCTGCACGAAAAGAAAAATGCACAAAAATAGAAATATGATACATTACTGTAGAATCATGAAATACAGCTAAGGAAAAGTAAAAGTGATGGCGATGGAATAAAGAAAGCCCACACCAGCAGAAAGACAAAATCTTCTCTATCTAGGAGTATGACAATGTAATTGAATGCACCTGTACCGCACTACAGGCCAAAGTTTACTCAAGAGAAGAGAGAGAGAGAGAGAGCTGAAAAACAGACCCATCAGCAGACACCACAGAATCCTGAACAATCAACCATTGACCTTCTAACTACTTCCTGTATATGAATGTGTGACCTGCCGATTATTTCCTCACTTCTTGTGTGTGGAACTACCCAGTGTCTGGATCGTCTCCTCCGCCTGGGCCACGGTAGCCTAGAGTCCAAGCTTATGGAGTGCGTGGACACATTTACCTAACCACTGCTTCACAATGGAGTCTGTAACAGAGGCCAAGTCCTCATTCGTGCGTGCTCCTTATACGGTAGCCTATGCTTCTAGACTCATTTGTTTTCGGACTTAGTTGTGAAACAGTGGTTGTGTCCATTCCCTTAAAAGCAACACTGCCTTCAACCTAGGCTAGAGCTTGCCTGGTTACCATGGCTCTATATCAGTACATGTTCTCCTTCCCCTATTTGCATGCCATGATGCCCTCATGTGCTTTGTAGTAACTCTGATGAGAATTACTCTGACTAACTGATAAATCTTACTCAGAAGTCCATTTATACAGAAGTTCAATTATTTTTATTTTCCTTTAAAATGGAGGACCTATTGTCCTACTCCTCCTTGGAATGTGCCATAGAAAGACTTTATACATACTTCATATCATAACTTTGTACCAACAATTATGATATAGGTCGATATGACCAATTGAGTTATGTTGTCACAAGTAGATCAATTGAAATGATCATTGAAAACATGTATGTGTAACGACTATTAAACTACTTTAGTGTTCAAACTGCGTAGTACTTGTCCATGTACATAGATGTAATATATATGAGTAAACTCTAGGGATGGGAATGATATTGTTTTGAAAACATTAACAAATTTACTCTTTAAATGTGTGATGTGTTTTGCAACAAATATACAGTAAATGACATTGCATGTTAGAAGGAACATATATATTTTCCTCCTTTCCCATGATCCCATACACTGTAGTTTATAGAGGTGTTCTTATTTGATTTGTGACATGTTTGTGAACATTAGACTTTTAGCCTTCTTTATTTTGAATATATGTATGCATTGAGTTTTCAATGTTAGCTAAATGTATTGACCATGTTTTTTTTTTTTTTGATGGATTTCCTGTAGGTGTTGGAATATATTTTATCTGTGCATGGTAGCTTTATACAATTTATTTTTTTAGAAAGTTCTTGAAAGATGAATGGTCTCAATAAAATGCTGCATTGTATTATTTCTTGTCATGCTCCATGTTTGAGAATACTTATGTACCATTCCATTTTTTCTTTTGGGATATAACTTTCATGCCTCTAGGTGCTTCTGGGTTCCTTATCCATCCGTCCAGATCTCGTATACGCGATGACTCATGAAATAATTGATGGAATATACCAAACTGATGAAATAATAAATGACAGTACAATTAACAAAAAAGATCAATAATATAAGTCTAATATATATTTTTCCAGGCATTGGTCAATGAACGTCCTTTGTAAAACGTTCAGTTTCGCAATGTTTAGTTATATATATTTTTTATTTGGATAATAAAACATCAAACTCAAACTCAAACTCAAACTCAAAGTTAAATATTATGGAAGGGATTATGATGTTACATATCCTGTGCAGGAGGACCTAAGCAAGTTGACTGTGCACAGTCCATTTTTTACTAAGTAGTTTTTCTTCAGTATTCAACTTTTGTATTGATAATATGGTTCTTGGTTATCTATTTGTATGACTTGGTGGCTGTTATTTCAGATGTGTTATTGTAGTAATGTACATTTAGTGCATGTAGGGAAATGCCCTTGGGAAATACTGGATACTACACTTGGTTCACACCTTAATTGGTTATGACTGATAGTGGTATTTAAAAAGATGTAGACAGAAATGAAAAAAGGCTATCAAGTATACAGGAAGTTCTGTCATGTTCATAACTTCCTGCACACTTATAGCAAAATGGTCATCAGTAGAAATGAAGTTGAATTATTCATAAATCATATGATATGTTTGGTGATTAGATAGAGAGATAATTTTAAGGGATAGTGATATGTATTCTTTATTTCATTTTAATGATTAAGATACTTCTAATGATTTCATAGTAGATTAAGGAAGATGATTTAATAATCTCATTACTTTTTTGTGAATAGTAATATATGTTTGTCTTTATTTAATTGATGCTGATTCATGGCTTCATAGAAAGCACAGACTAGAGATGAGAGAATTTAATCTTTGTAATGGGCATTTCCTCTGTGAGTTATACAGTACATGTCTACCTGTACTTGTGTATTTCATCCAGCATGTTTAAATGATATGATTCCCTTGATGTGTCACTTGTACAAAGCACTAATACATGAACAATTATGTTTCATGTCTAAATGAAATATTTCATGTTGAAATGACAATGGAAAGAGAAGAGTGGGATTCACATTATAAATTTGAGGGAAAGAAATAGACTACGCCTACATGGTACAGTGAGTAGTCGGTAATGTATATGAATCTGCAGTGATAAGTTGATGATTCCTGGTGTAAGCTTCTCGCCAATGTTTACCTCCAGGCAGGAGACCACTCCTAACCGTTTTCTCTTCGATGTGCTCCAATTACTTCCTCTCCATTAATCTGCTGTCATGTTATATCTCCTCACTAACCAACCAACCAACCAACCAACCGACCGACCAATCACTGCCTGCCGCTGCCCCTTTAGGCGCACGAGGCACATGGTGGCCGCAGACGCCTGGCCTGGAGCACGACCTCTTCGCAGCATCCACCCTAGCAGGCTCGGCCACTGCCCCGGTCTTTGACTTCAGCCAGGATTCGTCGTCCGGGGCCGTAGTGGGGGCGCTCTCCGCCCCGGCTCCCCCATCCTTCAATACTCTCTTTTCAGACCCTCTCAAGCAACAACGTACGTTGATCTTTATGTGGCTGCAGAACCATATATGCCGTGTCAATCCTTTTTTTTGCTTCTTTTTTTTTTTTAAATCCATGTTGAGCGACTTACTTCTCCCCCTGACCCCCGTCCCTAGTAGTAGCAACGCCCCCTCCATGCTTGTGTGGACCATCAGCCTCCTCACTCCTGATGATAATATGTGTCGACATTGCCATTGTGTCTCTGTGTTTTGTGTCGATTTTAATCGTTGGAATGATCGTTATCTAGCATCTGCAGGTAGAGGCTGCACTCCTGCAGGAGAGCCATCTTCATCTTTAACACTTGTCATTATCTTGATTGTCGTGCCATACATACCCATCCTGTATCTACTTCTTATTGTTGTTGTTGTGTACATTGTCCATCGTCCATTGTGAATACATGGTACATGACGTTCATTACATGTTTAGACCTTAGAAGCAGCATGATTTACATATTTAATGCAGCCTTGTGGATGATGCCTGTTTTAGAGGAATAACAACACCCCCCCCCCCCCATGCTCAGTCTGATAATAGTAGGAGAGCAATATTAACATTAATTGTGAGAGTCATATGTCATCATACTCCATGATTCCTTTGATAAATCAGCAATACCAAATAACCAATAAAGTACAGAGTACAGAGCCAAAGCAAGTTTAAATAGTTAATCTGTGGAGAAATTGAAACTACAATGTGAAACAACAATGTTAAACAATGATTGCACATGAATAGATTACCGGTAGCCTATATTTTGTACATACATCAGCATTTTTATGGACTATTGAATCTGTACAGCGTACAAATTTACTGGTCCGTAAAAACGCTGACAATATGGTACAGGTATATCCCCTATTGGTAAGGATTTCCACTTCTCCAGAAATTGCTAGCATATGCCCAGAGAATATTTGTTAATGTGAGTTTGGACAGGTTTAAGGTAAAAAGAAATCACATAGAGCTGTCAACTACAAGTCCATACATTCTTAGATTGAGAAGAGCAATCTACAATTTATTTGTACATTTGTCAAATATCACCTCTTCTTCTATGATTATTTGATCCTTAATAATTGGAAATCATACACATATTTCATGAGTTTACCATTAAGATTTTATTTTGAAGAGATTCCTTCATGTTGCAAGTTGCCTGATAAGAATTGTATAGAATGACACAATGAAAAAAAAAACAACCTCCAGTGAGATTTGATGTTTACGTCCTATTTACCCTCCCCTTTAAACTATCAATGGTAGTATGTGGCATGCTGTCATTCAATATAGTTTCTATCATTTTATTTCAGCATGAGGTAGTGCCGAGATTGATATAAGATCTTCTAGAATTCCATGGCTTTAAGTTATGCTTTAATGGTATGTGTTTTTGCATAAATGTAAAGTACATTTATGTCTGTGTAATATGTGAAACCAGCCTTGTAAAAAAAGAACACAACATAGTATTGTGTGGAAGTGAATATTCTTTACATCTACATGTATGTGAGAACGCATTGTGCTTCTGCATTACATGTACATTAGATTATATAATGACTACCACTGCTCAAAAAACTTTGGGTCTTTCTGGGATTCTTATAACTGTCACCAAGAATGGATTGGTAGTACAACAATAGAAGTGTGAAAAGAGTGAGAGAAATGCAAAAATAAAAAAGGGGGCAAAAGATAAATAATCAGGGGCAAACTTCTTCTACTGTGCAGCATACACCTGTGCACTACACATAACAATCGTAACTCACCTGTACATGTAGCTTCTTAGCGTACATGCTGCCCATTATATTCTGTCCAATGCCAGTTAATAATTGATCTTTTCCTGCCAAATTTCCAATCTGTCCCTATATTCCATAGCCGTGGTCGAACATAAAGCATGAAACACAGACCAAAAAAGTCAGTGTGAGGGGGGAAGAGAGAGAGAGAGGGAGAATATTATTATTAAAAGAGGAAATGATAATGTGGTGTGCCTAGTGACTCACCTGAAGGTGAAAATCTCTGATTTTATGCTTTGCATCTCTTGCCTCGTCGACTTAATATCATGTCCGGAGATGTTATCAGTACAAGTGGGAGAAGGATTAAGAGAAAGAGAGAGAGAGTGGGGTAGAGCAATCTGCCATGTTGTATATGCATGTACATGTATGATGTAGTCATATCCTTGTTTTTCACTGTATGAAGTGCTCATAGACAGATGGTCTCCTACCGTGTACTGCATGCTTTTCCTGTTCCTTGTGCTACAACCATACACACCTAAGTGGCTATTAGATTTCTGTTTTATGTAATCCGATGAATGCCTATTTTGTCAACAGTTATATTAGATTTCTTTAGGGACCATATTAAAGATGAATATTGTCGGGTTTTATTTGTATTGTAACTGCTAATATCCCGATGGCATGGCATTTGAGCAATTTGTCAACAGTTAATCTTTGTTGTGAACTGTGATGGATTGTTTGATATGGAGAGAGCTTCATCCAGTATATTGGAATAGGCTCTACCTTGACCTACCTGCAGAGAGGATAGCACAAAAGAAAATGGGGCAGTGAAATATTGATCAGGCCTTAGGAAGCGAGTTTCAAGATTTTATAGGAAGAAGTAAACAAGAAGATTATGGGCTTCCGCGAATAAAAATAGGGAGAGCATTAAACTATGAAGACAGATGGTGGTTGCGATGAGTTGGAGATGAGAAAACACGACCGAGTATGAAAACGCACCAGCCGTGGCAGTTGAGGACAAAAAATGAAAAAAGGGGAAGAAAAGAGAAAGTGGGAAATATTAGGAGAACAAAAGATGGAATGAGAGAGACATGAATGATGTATTTCACATCATTCTTCACTAGAAGAAAACATGAGAGACTTACAGAGAAACCACAAGACATTTGGTTACTTCAATATAATTATTTGAATAATCCTCTCAGGAATGAGCATTTCCATCTTTTATAAATCCATGGTAGAAAATTGAGTGGTCTTGACAGAGAAAGGAAATTCAGAGAGAAATGGAGATTGTGAATTTTGATGTATTGACCCATGCATCTTTAAACACAGGAGTATTTTTTTTCTTGATTGAGAACGAAAGAAAAGCTTGAACAAATTAATAGGCTTCCTATGTAGCAGGCATAACCACTCGCAGTTTCAGTATGATTCATAATAAGTGCCTTTCCGAAATATGTCTCAATCTATAGGTAGCAGCATCGAAAATGGCAAGTCATGTATAGTGTACATGTGTGTTGTAGATTTATAGAGTTAAATCCGCAAATTCTTTGCAATCTGCTGTCAAGGTACACTCCTTGAGAAAATGTTTGTTCTTCAGTATCTTTAAATACTTGTCGTATAGTTCAGTTATTTGCTTGTTCCATAACCTCTATGCATGGTTATTCATTAAAATAATTTTCACTGTTTTGAGTATTAATGCTGTGTTCTTTATTACATCATTTTTCTAACCTTTTGAACGAACATGTTTACATTTAATGTGCCTGCATCACTGTTAATGATTGTGACATGTATTTTGTTTAAGTTGTTGTAGCTTAGATTTCTTTGAATGTCTTGTATCTCCGAAGTATTTTGACAAACATGAGTGGGTAGAAGAGTCTATTTTAGATGAGTTTTCATCTTGAGAACGTTGCTTCTAGAAACATCTAGTATCATGTGGGTGTGTACTTATTTTCATCATGACTTCTGCATGGTTTTTCTCCTTGAATTGAGGACCTTATTCTTTTACATTCCATGTTGTCTTGTTTCCTTCACATGTTCCTCTCTTGGCGTGACCCCAACACCTTGATCTTTGATACCTGGATTCTAGTCTTGCTCAGCCCAAGCTCTATACACGTAGCACTAGTATTAGTGTAGCTGTGTGTATTAAGTTAGCGTTTCAACCCCACATTGTTTGCTATCCAAGCAAGAGAAATGCTATTTGCTGTCGCAAAGCAAATAAATGTAAAGCTAGATAACCTTTCCGACAATCTCTACAAACAATAATGCATTATGATAATTGAATTATTTTACTCAAAGGACTGAATGTCATTCAGTTGCTGCCTCTTGGTGATAAGTCAGCATTTTTGTCATGAACACTTAACAATTTATCTTTCTTTGGACTCATACAAGATACAGTACATGATAATATGATATGCAAGTATATATTTATTTGGAACATGGAAACCCATAGATATAGATACATGTTTGAAACTCAACTCAACTGGAGAACATTTTGCTACCAAAACCACCCACACATTCTATGCATGTCCTGTGAATGTATTGTATGCATGTGAAAGGCTATTGTAGATAGCGCATGCTAACTCCGCTCCCTTACATATCTACTTTACACAAAGAGAAATAAAAGAAACTTTTACATTGTTCACCTGGTTGTGTGAGCTATATACAGCCTGTACACACACACTGATGCATTTAACGTAACAACATATAGTATGTAGCAATCAGGAATGCCTGCCTAGTCTTCCTGTGGAATGTGCTTGTACTAGCATGAATCAGTTAGTGGGAATTCAAAGACCTTATAATCTTGCTAACGTAGTTGCATTATTGATCCTGCAAGTATGTTAAACCTGTTTTGACATTTACAATGCGTGTGTCTGGCATATGTCATGGCATCCTTCAGCCCTGCTCTGAGGTTGTTTATGGAACACTGACATTTTAAGTTGATGTCGAATGGTAGAAGAAGCAGCATGGTTTTGATTTCTTTATTGTGCTCCATTAGTTTATTTATTTCTTTACCCAAGTGAAAAGCAAACTGTTTTTTTTTTTAATGATTTTAAGTGGCATGTTATAAATAAGGGTATTTCTTAAAAGTGCTATGTTATGTGTTCCTGTCTTGGAAGTGACTGCCAGATGGAGGAGTTTAAGACATTAGATAAAACATAGACTGTAAAGATAGGAGCTGAAAGAAAGATGGACAGTAAGAAAGACAGATACAGATGGATGGCAAGAGACACAAGGAGAGAGAGAGAGGGAAATGCAAATAATTCAGAGAGTACAGAAGGGGAGAGAGATCAGGAACAGAGAAAAGGGAAAAAGAGGGAAACAAAAAAAGGAGAGACAATAGAGAGAGAGAGAGAATGAAGTAGTAAAAGAGATTTACAGACATACAGACTGAGACAGACTGAGACAGAGAGAAGGGAAAGATGAAAGAGTAAATATAATATACATAAAGATGGAAGGATAGTATTTACAGATTCTTCAGCTTTGCAGTAACCCTTCTACTTCTTCATGTCTGTGCTGTGTAGGTGGAGGCAAGGTTGGACGAGGGCGCGGTAGGGGGCGTGGTAGGGGGCGTGGCTCTTCCGCCTTGAGCCGAGGCTCCAGCAGCAGTAGCTCCACCGCCAACACCACCACCACCACCACCAGCAGGGGGAGGGGGCGGAGAGGGAGGCCACGGAGGGTGGAGTATGCACCCCAGTACCTGTTTGGGGATCCAGCAGCCCTCATGATGGGCCTGAATGGTTCCCCCGTTACCGCCAGCACCAGTCTGGGAGGGTCTCCTTCCCCCCTCTCCCTGCTTGGCACCAAGGATGGCATGTCTGTCTACAAAGAAGCTCCAGTTAGTAACAATTGCCATTCTCACTCCTTTTTTGTACATATCTGATGTTATTAAGGCATGAACATGTTGGATGTTTAACTTATATATTATTGAAGAATATCATTATTCTGTCTTCAAAGTGAAGCAGCAGATGTAGTAAATAATTCTTTATACAGTTCATCTTTCTCCTTGTGTCGGAAGAGAGAGAAAGCTGTAGTGACATGTAAGCATAATGCCGGAAACTACAGTACCGTGATGCAAGCATAATATCACAAACATCTTGATATATATTCTCATTTCTTTTCTTTGAAGTGTGCTGTGATTTTCCAATGCAGATAAAAGAGAAATACATGGTCAGCTGTCCAACTTATCAGTGGTTAATACCAAGTGTAATGTTAAAGATCCCTCAATCACAGATTACAAAATGATGAGTCTGATTACATGTATGACTTGTCTAATATACGAGTTACACTCTACCAAAATCCTGTCCCCTATCCATGCACATAAAATGAATGCACTTAACCTGATTGTGAATGTTGTCCCACACAGAGCACACTTCTGAAGACGCCGCCCCTGTCCCTAAGCCGTGAGAAGTCCACCCCATCACCCTCCTCCAAGCACAGCAGCAATAGCCACACCCTGTCCATCCCGTCCTCGCATCATGACAAGCGTGGCAGGAAGGGGCATGATGGGAAGGGGAGCCGTGATGGTGGGCTGAGCGACAGCGACGGCAGCATGTCTGACCTGGAGGCAGGCAACCTGAGCTCCGGGAGCCACCTGGACACCAGCAGCGGGGCGGGGTCCGTCTCCGAGTCCGACTCGGACGATAAGGAGATGGCAGCAATAATGGAGGTAGGCTGGAGACTCTTGATGTCGTAACTTAATTATGTGGAATGATGTGTAGTGGATTGTTCCTCTGACTCTCAATCGGGAGGGAGGGTAAGGGTTCAAAACCTGCAGCTGCCACTTGTGTTTTCCAGCAAAATATCCACAAACCTGCTTCGGACCTAGGAGTGAAAAAAAGGAAATAGAAGGGTCCTTTGATACTTTGATATAATGCAAGGCCATCATAGAAAGCAGTGTCCTTACTGATGAGACTTCCCCGGATAAATAAACCATATTATTATCATTATTGCTAAGCACTTTGGTGGTTCTACCATCAGTAACTAGAGATGAATGGGCCGACAACATTTGCTAATGAAAATGAGCATGTGACGATGACTTAGGTGTTATAGTGGTAATGCTTCACTTGCCTATTTGTGTCTGGGCCATGATGTTGAGCCCTCTCATCTGCATGCACAATTTCTTTATATACAAGATAAAAATCCACCTGAAGATTTTTTTGCATTATTTAAGACCCCACCTCCCCAATCGCACATGCACCATTGTATATAATGGTATGCAACAAACAATTTATCAGCTTCTGTTGAAATGCTACCTTTGACCGACCAGCTGTGACATTTATCTGGAGAGGAGCAAGTGTGAGTTTCTAGTAGAAAGTGGTTGTTCTCATGTTTGCTGGTCCCTTTGTTTCTCCAGACCAAGAAGCAGCTGGAGGCCAAGAAGAGAGAGCTTCTACAGCAGCAGGAGCAGCTCAAGAAACAGCAGATGAAGGCTCAGGAGAAGAAGCACAAGGTGGGTTGCCTCCTCCTCCTCCTTTTCCTTTTCCTCCTCCTCCTCCTCCTCCTCCTCCTCCTCCTTCTCTCCATTCCATCCTTCTCTTCCTCTTTTCTTCTTTCTATTCCTCTTCTTCATTCCCCTTTCTTGTCTTTCTGTTCCTCCTCTGCATCTTTCTCCTCTCCCTCCCTCTCTTCTCTTTGCACTCCTAATCCTCCTCATACTCGTTCTTCTTCTTGTTCTCCTGCTCCTCCTGCTCCTTTTCCTTCTCATCTTTCTCCTCCTTTTCTCTTTTCCCCTTTTTTCTTCTTTCTCTCCCTTCTCATTTTTACCTTCTTCTCTTTCTCCTCTTCCTCCTCTTTCTCTTCCTCCTCCTCTTTCTCATTTTATCCTCTTTCTCCTCTTCCTCCTGTTCTTTTTACTCCTCTATTACCTTCCTCTTCCCATCTATCCCGCCCCCCTTCCTTTGTCCTTTACATCAACTAAAAAGTTTTCAGGTAAACAATGCTGACCCTCAAACTCCATTCATAGGATTGCAAGGTTGGGTTTTGTTTTTTTAAACGTTGCTATTGGTATATTATTCCTGTGTGTAAAATGTTGTCTTTTCTGTCATCAGCTGGCATGTAATAACACATGCTGACCTCTTGAATACATATATTAGGTATCAGTTACTGCACTTTCTCACGTACTAAGATTAAAAAAAGATAAACCTTTATTATCTGAGTTAAAGTTAAAAATCAGAATAAAAAGGTAAAAAACAAACAATAAGGGAGAATAATGAGAATGTATGTATGTGTTATACTTTTTGAGGCAGATATTATGAAACATTGTATGATACCCTATGCGAACAAATACAACCCACAGGGGCTTTCTTGGTAATCCAGAGTGCTCTTTCTTGCAATGCAGGGGCTAAGTTGTATTTATTTCACTGCACCATAGGTTAGTGTTCACTTTGCATAAAACTACAATGTGAAACATTCCACTTCAAGCCATTGTGATTATATACGTGTAGTTGAGGAAACATTGTGCAGTCAACTCAATAATATAACTTCAATAGAAACCTAGGAATGTGTGCCGAGATCTCTCTTTACCAGCCATTGGGTATATTATCTGTTCTACGCTGTGTTTCCTGTTGGGATCAGCAGACCATTAGTACAGTTTCTTTCTACAGACCCGGCCTCTGCTTTGTATTTCATTTGAGATAGTTATGGAATACACATAAACTCTCAGTGTTATAACAAATACTTCCTGTGTTGTTTGTGGGAGAGAAATGAATTAGCTCTGTGGCACACCTTTACCTAATAATCCCATACAAAGACCCAGCTTCTGTTGGCCTTCTGCATAGTAATAGGAACATTGTGATCTTTATACATGTACATGTGCATTCTCCCCTAGGATAAAGATTGCGTATTAAACTTTTGCACATAGATGTGTGTGTATACATTTACATACCTCTTTTATCAATGATGATGAATAATTGCAAGTATAAGCTTCAGAATTTACAAATGTTTTCATAAATCCTGAATTTAGTTTCCCTTTCCTCACCTAATATATGATTCTAAAACTTGTTTTTGTAGTGCATTGACAAGAAAAATACTCTCCACTCAGCTATGTGTGTTGATATAACAGAGAAAAGAGAAATGGTTCATGTTTGTATAAAAATTGCTTTGCCTTAGGTAAATATTTGATAAGTGTCATGAATTGTTTCACATGCCTTTCAATTTTCCAATCGTTATACAACTGTAGTTTGTGTGCATCATGTACCAGCCCAGGCAGTAGAGTCAGCTGTTTTTGTGGCCATTGTTTCCATATTTCATTTGAAGCACACTCTGTGTTGAATTTACGTGAACTAGGGATGTTAAATCAGGGTTTGATTGGTGCTCCATTTTCAGGATGACTAGCGAAGCACACATGTATGTACAGTTAATGCACACTCAGGATACATGTTCCGCTGAAGGAAAATACTTGCGCTCATCAATCATAAATATTCCGCTGGATTTGGATGAAAGACAGGTGTGGATGTTTTAATGGGGAGAGCTTTTTCCTCATGCCCCAGCCGTGTAGAAGAGAGAATACAAACTTAAAAAGAGAGACCTGGAGCTCGCTTTCAATAGGCTTAGTGTCTTGATGAGGGATGAAAAATTAATTAGGAAGTTTGGGTGAATCACTAGGGAGTTGTAGAATTGCAAGACAAGAAGGAAATAGGGGAAAGGTAGACAGATAGATGCTGTGTTACACTGCTGTTCAATGCATCATGTGCTACCGACATGCACACGGTAATATAACATGTCTGCAGTGTCCAATATAATACAAAACACACTGACTGTCTCCTGGGACTGAAAACCTGTAGAATGATTTAGAAAAGAATGGTAGCAGGGATATCCATGTACATACATGTACAATGTATGATCAACCTCAGTGGGCCTTTCAGATACTGTAGATGCACAAATAGATCTGAAAAGCAAACATAACTCATGTCGTCTACAGAGTGTTATCATTAATCGACATGTTTATTGTCATTAATAAAAGAAATGAGCAGTATGAAACTGATATGGCTCTGTCCATAGTCCATATATATTTTTGAATGGAAGCTGTATGGTCTTTTGTGGTTGTGAAACCAACAATATCATATTTCCATGGTCAAATTCAGCAGGCACAAAATATAACATTAATGATTACATGTACATGTATGACGCTTTCATCTTCCACACTACATGGATATTCCAATGGTATCATACATGTACATGTAGTTTTCTCTCGTAGCAATCAATATTTACAACACTTTTAATGTTGTTTTTTTTTTTTATATCCAGGTATTAACAGATGGTACAATCTATAATTCTATGTAATTGTAGTGTTGTAACTGTTGTTTCTGTCACCGCTTTGTTGGCAGTGAGTTTTGAGTCAGCCCTATGATGGAAGGATGGTCTACCTTTGGGTGTGGTTTTACTAGGACCATATGGTACTCCCATTTATGTCTTAATCTCTGCCCTCTTCCTTCTGACCTGACATAAGTTAAAGGGGTAGGTCACCCTGAAGAAAAGAGCTGCTATCAAAACAAGCAGACATATTCAAGAAGAAAATAAGTGAAAGTTTGCACAAAATTGAGCAACTAACAAAGAACCTAAAGTCAATTGCTTGAAAATTTTGACCACTCCTTAAAAACTGGCAGCACCTCTGTGCTGTCATGCACTATCCAATGGCAAAAATCCTTTGATCGTTTTTACACAAGTGTATATGTCAAGAGAGAAAAGTGCTTGCCTTTGCAACATTTTAAATTCTTGGGTTACTTTCACATAGAGAGCGACTTGAATAAAAAGGTTGTCTTCTAAAAATATGAATACCACATTTTTGCACATAAAGCATACAGAGCCATGAACACCCACAACACCCAAACCTCATTCCATGCTTAACTTTTGGCAATTCTTTTCTATGTGTGATTTTACCTTATCTGCAAAGCAGTTTCTCTCATATTTCCTGCTAGTATTGACAACAGATATCTATGGGATGGACTCTCCATTTCACAATGGAACCACCAATTTTGACAAATGTTGCATCCAGTAGACAGGTATTTTGTTATCTCTTTAACAGGGTAGTAATTGTGTTATTTACGACCTGTGACCCCAATGTTGAATCCACCCTTTGTCTCTGTGTAACAACATGAACTGGTTTAGTAGGGCACTAGGGGTCAACACCCTTTCAAACTTAGATTCAATTTTTTTTTTGTTCATGGTTCTGTACATTATGTTCTGTGGTTAAAGTTACAGAATTATTACTCATGAATAAGATAGAATTGACCTGAATGGGTATATCAGTCATTCGATGAATGTCATGTGGTTGTCATGCGGTAGGCTTCACATGCCCTTGGCAACCACCAATGTTGCGTCCAGCTAACAGTAGCTCATCGGTCTCAATTGCACGGAACATGGCACCACAGCCCCAACACCTCAGAAGATCCAGTATCACATTGTCGTCATATTTGTATTCTCTGTTTTGACCGTCTAATCCCTCCCCACCCCCCTCTTCCATACTGTAGGATGGCGAAGAAGATGAAATAGACTCTGAAACCCCCGAGGTGATTGATTGTTTGTGTGTTGTGACTAATTTGCCAGGCGTTCTCGTCTCTGCATGAAAATTTGTGAATTTGTGTGTCCAAACTGTGTTTGCTTTTGTGATCCATCAGTATCTGCTACAATAGAAAGTGTGTTGGTGCTTATTGTGAAATATTTTTGCATTTTGCTTTTTTTACCTCAAAATTGATGTTTATTTGGTTTTTGTAATGTATTTTGATACCAAAAGATTGAATTTGATCTTATGATAATTGAGGAATGAAGAAACTGGTGATTTAAATAGGCATTCAGATTTCTCATTGTGAATTGATTGAGCCATGACATTAATAATAATTGACATGAAGTGATTTGGTAGAAATGCATTGACCTTTGGTTTAAAGACATGATCTCAAAATACTTGATAATTTATATTGCTTGCTGCTAGTTCAATTTATGTGGTTTCATCATTGCTATTTTCTTTTTTTTTTTGCTTTTCTCATCTCATTGCTTAGTCACTTAAGCTGAAATTCAGGGTGGAAATTATACCTTGTAGGTGAATGAATCACATAAAAACATTAAATAGAGAACAAAATAAGAAACATTTTAAGAAAAATTAGACATGAAAAGGAAGGTCTTTGTGTTAAAAGATCTTAATGACAGGCCTTGTAAACTTGCCTGCTCTGTTCATCCAAGTTAGACAAGCAATGCTCTGGATAATGTATTGTTAGGTACATGTATGAATACACATGAATAGATTTTCCCATGAAGATTAACAATCCAAATTGAGAGGTATTTATTAATCATGATTTGCAAAAATTCACAAAGCCCTTGTGATATATATGATTTTGTGTAAATTCTTTGCTTGTCTGTTTTTCTGATTGTTCTGCTTTTATTCATCGCAACTCAGGATTTATTGAGGTTGTTCTGCTTTTATTCATCGCAACTCAGGACATATTAAGGTTTCAATCCACTTTATGGTACATCTGGAATTTTTTGAAAATATTGACAGATGTTTTGCGGCTTCTTGATCCTTGCAACATGAGAGCCATACAAGCATTAAACAAGAAGAGAAAATCTGCCTTCTTTCCATGAAATTCAAAATTGATGCTCAATGGAGTATTTTTTTACAATGTTTGTCATGTAATGCGATGATGTATCCATCTTATCGACACAATAGGTTTACATTCAGTTAGTATATTTAGAGAAACATGGGCATTATGACTGGTTTCTGCAAGTGTTTTACCGTAGTTGTTTAATTAAGGAAAGTGATTTGATAGGCAATGGGAGGGATGATCGCATAACCAACTTTTGATCATCTACAATAAAAAAAAAAGCATTCTGCAGTGGAACAGTATTTGTACATATTGTTTCCATAGCATTGTATTTGCAAAAGTTCCTAAGAATGAACTTTCTAGCAATATACAATGTGCATGTTGTTTTCATACATTTAATTATGCATTGATGCATGCATGCACTTATACTTTAGGTATTCAGTATGCAACATAACATTGTTTGCATTTAGTGTTTGTACAATGCTTAAGCCATTGCTCATCAGTTAATTGGTTTTTGTAGCTTTGTGGTTTGTGCATGAGAGGTCTAGAGAGTTCTGAAGACTGACAATAGCAGATGTATTATAATACAAATATATACATTCATGAAGCAAATATGTGTTGTTGTATAGCAGCCCTCTTTATGTGTGCCTTTTGCACCAATACAATGAATGGCATGCCAGCAGATGTACATTGTAAATGGGCAAATGTATAATACTTCTCACAATACATTTTCCACATTTGATTTATCTTTCAGTCTTTATATGAGTCAAAAATGCTAAGGACATGTAATTAAGCAATTGAAAATTCAACAAAATGATTGTTAGATATAGAATATAGGCAATGTATTCCATGTGTGTTACTCAAAATTGCAATGATACAATTAACCAAGAACTCACAAACAATAGTAATACCTGACCATTTCAGCTGCTTTGGTAATAAGGGACACTTGTGATTCACTATTCCTTAACATTAGCCATATTTTTAAAAGAAAAATGTCTGAAAGACAGTATGTAGAGTAAGTGCTGTAATGTACTCAAGGCATGTTCAAATGCACAGGACATTCATATTCTTTATCTAAATATCACATCATGTAACGTCAGAATGTGGAAGAAGATGATTAGTTGTTATAGTCTTTATAGCTTACAATAAGTTATGTTGCTGTTGGACTTTCTATTACTTAAAGTAGAGATGAACATACTATAAACAGTATACATGTAGTTGTGCATCTAAAACTCAGACCCTAGATTGTACAGAATTGAATGTGGCAACTAAATACAGCACAATGGACAATCAGTGAATGGGAAATGTTTCTTCAGCTATGAATGCAGTTGGACCGACATGCACATAATAATGGAAAGTGTAGGTTACATATTTAAAGAGCCATGATGCTGCTGTAGGGTGTGTGTATGTGTGTGTGTGTGTGTGTGTGTGTGTGTGTGTGTGTGTGTGTGTGTGTGTGTGTGTGTGTGTGTGTGTGTGCGTGCGTGTGTGTGTGTGTGTGTGTGTGTGTGTGTGTGTGTGTGTCTGTGTGTGTGTCTGTGTGTGTGTCTGTGTGTGTGTGTGTGTGTGTGTGTGTCTGTGTCTGTGTCTGTGCCTGTGTCTCTGTCTTTGTGCAGATTGATAACCATCTGTGACTATGCTTGGCTTTATCAATTGTATGCAAATTGGTGAAAGAGATGTTTTGATATTGCAGTGTATTTGACAACTTCCTTTACAGCCAAGAAGCATTTATATCATGCATGTGTTGAATTGTTTTTTGACCCAGGCAATTGTAGTACATAGTCTATAGACTGTTTGCTCTTCGCTGCAGAGGCCATCTCTGATTCTCCTCTTCCCTGTTTTATTGTACGCTTTAATTTACATGTATGAACTAATCTTCATTGTAAATGCATGAAAACTTGCTTTTGTTGAGGTCTTTTTACTACTCTCAGCTATTGAGTACATGTAAATGGAATTATAGACATGTAACAAACACATAAATGTTTGTATTTAAACTGGGTGGTACACTTAAGGAGATGATTTAATTATCAGTCCCCATGAATGTCAGTTGATTTTAAATAACAAGTGCTCACAGAGATTGTGGTTGCAAGATGCCTGTGTTCTTCACTTTTTTCATATTCAAATTTTACATTTTCCTCTTAATTACATCTACACGAGATGATTTGTATAACTATGAAAAACAATGAATATACCTTTCTCAGTAATTCTATTTGAATCGGATTTAATGACTAAGCGTTTACAGTATGCTTCAGTTAGTGCAAGTTACATTGTTGTCCGTTATATGCATCTTCCTTTTGTTTTGTTATACGTTTTAAAGGTTTCAAGCCCTAACACCTTCAGCTGTGTTTGTATTTTTTGAAAGTGGTATTCTTGACTCCTTAGCTGCATTGAAAAGTTGTTAATATCCATTTCTTCATTTAATATAGAGATAAGTGAAAGAAAAATAAAGGAATACCAGGTAAACAAATTTTAGATATACATGCAGGAGAGAGCCTTGAAAGAATTTCTTAATTTTATTTTAAAGCAAAATAAAGAGCTTATAAACAATGTTGAATATACTTCTTTAGTTCATATATTAGTAACGAAGGACAGCCCTGAAAAAAGACAAAAGGGTTTATGATTAAGTTTGAAATATATATCAGGGGAATTGGGGAAGAGCATTGAAAGATGAATGAGGCTTTTATGATGTATTTTAAACTGAATATCTTCTTTTCTTATGAGGGAGCCTTGAAAGAAGAATAAAGGCTTCATAATTCTTAATTGTATGGGTTTCCTAATACTAGGAGAGGGCAGTGAAAGAACAACACATCCGGGAGCAGCATGTGCATGAGGAGGAGCAGCGCCGACGCGTCATGGCGCTAACGCAGCAGTTTGAGCAGCAGATCAAAGCACAACAACAACAGCTGCGTCTCCAGAAGAAGCTGCGAGCGGAGCGCCAGGCCGCCTACCAGCGGGAGAAGGAGTTCCGTCAGACAGCGTCCACAGCCGCCGCGGCCGCCGCAGCCTCAGCTGCCATGCGAGCCGCTCAACAAAAGGCACAGCACGGCCCTGATCCTAACATGGACTCAGACCAACCCCAGGATCTGAGTGTCAACAGCTCAAGGAAGCATGGCCGCAGCGAGGAGGACAAGAACAAAGAGAGGAAGAAAAGGGTATGTCCTTTAAGATTATTGATACTTGTGATGTTTCTTTATATTAGAATCAGGAGTTTCTGTTTATCTTGTTTCTTAGCAAGCAGTATACACAAATTTCAAAGGGTAGCGTATTTGTTTGCCATGTTAGAAGTTAAAATACAAAGGACAAGAACAAAGAGAGGAAGAAAATATATCTGAAGATTATACATATTCATCATGTATCTTGATATTTCTAAAGACTCATATCTCATTTGTTTTTGCACACAAAGAAGTACACACCAATTTCAAAGAGTAGCATATTGCTTGGCATGGAAGGACTTAAAGTGCTGGTGAAGTGGCATGCCCTCTGTGGGTTACACTAAAAGAAAAAAAATGTCCCCAGCCTGCTCCCAGAATGCATCAGTGGCAACCACGTCCTTCTTTCCATACAGTCTATTACATGCACTTGTGGTTAAGCAGGCCAGACTAAGGACAGTACCCAAGTATGTTATGATTGTGGTTTCAATAATTGATTTCCTTCAAAGTTTCCTGCCACTTTAACACACACTAACTCCACACATGTCTGTCTGTCTGTTTCAGAAGAAGCTAGCAGCCATCATCAGCAACCTTACGCAGTCGTCTGCCCTGGCTTCATCCCCAGTCTCCTCCGCCGTGGATGCCCTGCCCCGGTCGGGCACCAGCACCCCCCTGGGCCCTGGGATGATGGACAACGGGGGCCTGGACAGCGAGCAGGGGTCCACCAGGGAGGGTAGCGAGAGGGACACGCCCGCCTCCTTTGCTAATGGTATGGATAATGGAGACCTCAGAGGTGAGGAGAAGACTTGCCCATTTTCTGCTTTGTTGAGGGAATGACCGATGATGTTTGTACTTGCTT
Organism: Arbacia lixula; assembly: GCA_963669155.1. Taxonomy (NCBI): domain Eukaryota; kingdom Metazoa; phylum Echinodermata; class Echinoidea; order Arbacioida; family Arbaciidae; genus Arbacia; species Arbacia lixula. The sequence continues at coordinate 20,387,668 of OZ022576.1, read as the reverse complement.
ATGTTTCCTCCAATAGATGTTTCTACTTGGGTGAACAGGGCTGTGACCATATTTTAGCACTATGTTTAATGTAACCGTCACCCCACTGAAATTTCCATGAAAACATGTAAAATAATCGAAATACTGCTTGACTTTCAGTACCAATGGAGGAAACACTTATGATTTATTAGACATTTCATGCACCTTTGGTACTGTAACGAAACCGGGCTCTCTCTCTCGGTAGCAGGCTGCCAAGCAGTCTTTTTAGAGCCCGGTTCGCTTTATCGTCGGACTCATCTCCACATCATCCTCAGCGGATTCTCACAAAAATATATTGTGCAACATGGAATCACTCACGCACTCACCCACTGCATCACCCACTCATCCGATACACACGCAATGACGGACACTTACAAGTATCGTACGGTCTTGATGTTTATTGGAGTACTAAGGCACAACCTTTCCCTACGGCAGCTCTACACGTTCTGCCTCCCCATCCTTTCTCCCAGCCTCTTATACCCCCCACCCGTCCCAATATCGGGTGACACCGATCGCCCTCTTGTGGCAATCGGGGACCCATTTTCGTTACACTGCCCCGCCCCAAGTCTGGGCAGTCCTCTGACCATATGGCATAACAAGAAAATAAACTGTACAGGTGGTTGACTAAAATAAAGGTCCTACCGACCAGATCTTCATCGTCTTTCAGCCCAATGGCAATCCATTCACGGTGTGAGATGGGGAATTCAAACTCCTTCTACTTAACACAAACTTACATATAAAATATAAACGTCTCTTTGTTACATGGCAACGTTTCTTCGGTTACAAAACAATCAGTATAAAATATAAATGTTTCTTTGGTTAAACACATGTTACGGTACAAAAATCAGCTGAGATACTGTCAGTCATATAAAAACAATGGAAGGCATATGAAGTACTTTCTAAACATTGACATCTACTTACAAACTTAAAGATTATCACACATTTCTGTTCTTTCAAGGTGGCTGACCACTCTATACACTTACAAACATCATTTAACCTGATCGTGCTTCCTACCCGGAGAGCAAGGTATACAAAGTACATATGGCAAGCATCGTAGACTTATACGATTCATATTTGTTTCCATAACAGCTATTTCTATACTTACTTAAACATAATACATGGTACATAGTTATTTACACTGGTAATCGTTGAGCATCAACGGTACTCCACTTCGACGCCTAATCAGCAAACGAGTGAAATACAAGCATCACAGACTAGTTGATAGAGAAGGAAGTGAAGGTAGGTAAAGCAATATACACGACACACATTAGGAAGAAGGAAAGGAATATCGGAAAATACTTGGAAGAGAAGGAAAACAAAAGCTGATGGCGATAACAAGACATGTTGCGACAGTGAGATGGAATGGCATAAACGGCAAGAAAACGATAACTTTGCTTATAAAAATCAAGGTAAGGCATGTATGGCGAATACAATTGAGGCACTTTGAGCATTGGCAAACATTATTATGGCATGAGATAGTTACGAAGGCACACACAATTCAATTTGAAAGTACTGCGTTATAAATATAGAGCTTATATCATGGATGTATTAACATTAAGTTTCGGGAGGAGTGGCGTTTTAGAGTAGCTGCGCATCGGTGGCCCCCGCAGTAAGGTTTACGGTGTAGTGCTTCCTGCACTCCTCCTCCGTAACCAGCTCCCCTGCTTGGTAAACTCGCCGTGTGGTGGTCTCAGTTATGGTCTGGACTCGACCTACAAGGGCCCTCTGCAGGTCGTCAAGAGTCATGTTTGGACCAAGTCCACTTTCACCCACCACATGGCGTAGTTTAGTCTCGCTAGGGGGGCCGGCTGGTGGAGGGGTGCAATTTTGGAGAAACACCAACCCGTAAACTCGCTCCTTCTCCTCCTGTGTGAGTTTGCACCCACCGGAGAAACACGTGGCCGTGCTCCTCTCCTCTACCTTGACCAGACTTCCTGGCAGTACTTGGTGCACGTTGAGGTCGTGGAGAGGCTTCCCCACCTGCATCCTCTTGGCCTCCACGCATTTGTTGTTGTTCTTCCCAGTCGCTTCGTCCTCCTCCGGCGCCTCCGATTCCTCCTCCGACTCCTCCTCAGATTCCTCCTCGGCCTCCTCCTGGTGCCCCAGCCTCAGCATGCTGAGGGGTTTTCCACCAGGACCCGCTACACCCCAGGACGTCACCGCCGGATCAACCGCCAGCTTGGTGGCTGGAGACACGTGTACCTCCAGCCCAGCCTCCACTGGCCCCACCCCCTCGGGACTGTCCCTTCTTCCACGCTCCTGCGTCTCGGTCCGGCGCTCCGCAGGGACGGCCACCTCGCAATGACGAGAACGCTCCCCCTTCCTGGGTCTCTCGTCCGACCTGTCCCTCGGCCTTGCCGCTGACCTACTTACATGGTCTCTTCCACGCCGCATCCGGTAGTGGGCCGTAAGATTGTCCCTCCTGCTATACTCACTGGAGCAGTCCCCACAGGAGAAGGTCTTCCTGTTCCTGTGCTCATTTTCAATGTGCCGATGGAGGCTCCTCCGGTGGGCAAAGAAATGACCACACGTATAACACTTCAAAGGCTGCTCCTCGGAGGACACTCTGTGCTTCGTCATCTTTCGTTCTGCAGATTGGGGGACACATACAATACATCAACTATTAATTATGAGGTTTTCATTATTCGGGACTGCCTTAAAATATCGTTCCAATCATCTTATAAAGTTAATCTCTCGGGTGGATGCCTCGAACTTCTGGGGGGATTTCTCCGTGGAGCTGCCACTGCACCCTGTTTTGTTGCTACCGCAAGTGGCTCACCCCCTTGTTGTGTGGATTGTGCCGTATGTTCCTGGCTGTTGTCATCGCCCTTATCCTGCTGGGGCTCTAACTGACCGTGATCTTCATGCTCATTTGGATGAGCCTCACCGCCTTCGTCTTCCGTTACCCCTAGCCAGGATTCGATGGGTTCCCCTTCATAGGGCTTCAGCCTGTCTACATGTACTACCTTCATCTTCCCCTGCCTCTTCAGTTGTATTCGGCAGGTTACATCTGACAACCGATGTACAATGAGGTAGGGGCCCTCCCACCTCCTTTGTAGTTTGGGCGATAGGCCCTTGGTCTTGGCTTGGTTATGGAGCCAAGCGAACTCACCCACCGCCAACGGCCGGCCTTCCACCTTCAGATCATAAGTCTTTTTCTGCCGCCTTGCACTCTCTGTGAAGTTGTTCCGGGCTCGTTGGTGAGCTGCTTGCATCCGTTGCCTCAGTGTGAGCGCATAGTCCGTCTCCAGGTCCTGCTCCTCGGGTTCATTAACCTTTAGTGCCTCCGTTGTCAAGTCAATTGGGAGGTGAACTTCACGTCCCAACATTAACATGTTGGGTGTCTCTCTGGTCGAGTCTTGAGGGGCCGATCGATACGCAAACATAGCCATGGCCAGTTTTTCATCCCAGTCTCGTTGTCGATTGAGGGGGTCAATCATTTTGGAGATCAAGTTGATGAGCGTAAAGTTGAACTTTTCGATTAGCCCATCAGACTTCGGGTTGTATGGAGTGGTACGCGTTTTGTGGATGCCGAGGGTGTCACACATTTCCTTAAAAACATGCGACTCGAAATTCCGACCTTGATCGGTGTGCAGTACTGCAGGTACTCCAAACCTGCACACAAACTCGTTTACAAACTGGTTCGCCACAGTCTCCGCTGTTTGGTCAGGAATCGGGTAAGCTTCCATCCACTTGCTGAAGTAGTCGCCTACCACCAGAATGTACTTATTCCCTCTTTCCGTTTCTGGAAGCGGACCCACGATGTCCATTGCTACACGCTCCATCGGCATTCCTACCGAATCTTGTTGCAAGGGTGCTCTTCGCTTCTTCGCTGGCGCTTTCTTGGAGGCACAGATGTTACACTGTCGCACTATCGACCGGATGTCTGCATCCATCCCGACCCAGTAGAACCTTGTGCGAACCTTAGCTCTAGTCTTGTTCATCCCAAGATGTCCACTAGACCTTCCACCATGTAGCTCCTTCACCATACCTGCTCGAAGCTCAGCCGGTAAGACGATGTGCCAAGCAACATCTAAACCCTGATCACACTCCCATTTCCTGTAGAGGACACCTTGTTTCACTTCTAGTTGATCCCACATCCTCCAGTAGGATTTCTCCACACTAGATTTTGAAGTCATCGATGCCCAGTCCGGCCTGTCTCTTGATTGTTGTTTTCTGTCTACAATCCACTTGATAGATGTGTCTGCGGCTTGTTTGTCACTCAGGTCTGAATTGCTGATACTTGGCTCAATGGTCACCGCATTCGCCTGGACTCTGTCCTCCGGCTCTGCTTGTTCTGCTGACCCTTCGACACTTGCTGGCTCCTTATCATCTCTCTTGCACTGGGGACATGGTCGACGTGACAGGCTATCTGCATTGGCATGCGACCTCCCTGCACGGTGTATGATCTCAATGTCGTATTCTGCTATCACTTGAAGCCACCGGGCCATCTGGCCTTGAGGATCACGGAAATTCAGAAGCCAGCGGAGTGCTCCATGATCAGTCCTGACAATGATTTTCTGCCCATACAAGTACTGTCGGAATTGCTTCAGAAATACTACTACGGCCAGCAACTCCTTTCTGGTCACACAGTAGTTTTTCTCTGCCTTGTTCAGGGCTCTGCTAGCATACGAGATGACTCGTTCCGTCCCATCTACCACCTGGGATAAAACAGCTCCTATGCCTTCATTGCTGGCGTCTGTGTCTAAGATGTATTGCTGCTCTGGGTCTGGATACGCCAAGATTGGTGATTCCTGTAGTCGCTTCTTGAGCTCTTGGAAGGCATCGTCACACTCTGGTGTCCATGCGAAGGTATGTCCCTTCTCGGTCAGGCGGTGGAGCGGGCGGGCAATACTTGCAAAACCAGCGATAAACCTTCGGTAGTAAGAGGCGAGCCCCAAGAAACTCTGCACCTCCTTGACGCAAGTAGGGATTGGCCATTCCTTCACCGCTCTGATCTTCTCTGGGTCTGTTGATACGCCTTGCCCGGAGACCACATGTCCCAGGTACAGGACGCGCTCTCGAAAGAGATGACACTTCTTGGCCTTCAGCTTCAAGCCTGCTTGTCGAAGGCGCTGAAAGACCATGCCAAGACGAATCAATTCATCTTCGATCGTTTTCGCAAATACGATGACGTCATCCAAATAGACCAACAGGACTTCCCAGTGCAGACCTGCAAGGACACGCTCCATCAGTCTTTCAAAAGTGGATGGTGCATTGCATAATCCGAAAGGCATGACTTTCCAGCTGTATAACCCTCCCCGAACGACGAAGGCTGATTTCTTCTTGGCTTCTTCATCAAGCTCCACCTGCCAATAGCCTGAGGCAAGGTCCAATGTAGAAAACCATCTTGCACCTCCAAGTGCGTCCAGTGAATCATCGATGCGAGGTATGGGGTACCCATCCTTGATTGTCAGCTGGTTTAATTTGCGATAATCCACGCAAAACCTCTTTGAGCCATCTTTCTTCTTGACAAGTACAACATTGGACGACCACGGGCTGTCTGAAGGTTCAATTCGGTCATGGCGCAACATGTCCTGGATTTGGCTGTCTATCTCCTCTTGCTCTTTCGCCGGAAACCTATGTGGTCTTTCCCGAATTGGAGGGTTATCTCCGGTATTGATGTGATGTCTTACCAGGTCAGTCTTTCCAATGTCACCTTCAGATTTGGAGAAAATGTCCTGATTATCGCAAAGGAGTTTAGCGATTCTTGGATGAAAAACCTTGTCTATCCCTTCCTTGCTTCTTTCAAACAGATCTTGGAGATGTTCTGGGACTACTGGAAGTTCGACTGTTGGTGAGGGGTGAACCTGGCACTCTTCTATGTCCGTCTCCTTGATGGGTGTGAGGTGGCCCGCCAGCGTTCCCCTGCGAATCACACATTCCCTTTTCCCAGGGTTAAAGACTCGGATAGGAAGGGTGTCTTTTGTAGTTTCTACCACTACCCGTGCGACAACAATCCCCTTGTGGATGATTTCGCTACTTTCCGAAGGCTCAATGAGGGCCAGCCCTGTCCCACCTTGCAGTCCTGTAGTGTGGCCGGGAATCACCACTTCATGACCAGGTGGCACCCTGGTAGTCGTCCTTACTACAACCCTGGAGCAAAATGCACCACCTCTTTGATCTGTGCATTTGATCCTTTCTCCCTTGATCCGTAGTTCCTTAGTCTTTAGGTCCAGGTTAGCTTCGTTTTGGACTAGGAAATCTAGCCCCAGTAGTCCATCTATTTGGTCAGTATTACCAAAGACTACCTGAAGAGGGCAAATGCAATTTCCCACCCCAAGTTCAAGCCAGGCACTCCCAAGTGTCTCCATTGCGCTGCCATCTGCATTCCGGACATGAACATCAGTAAGGTTAGGCCTGTTTGTTGAAGAAATTCGGTAGTACAAGGATGCTGATAGAATTGTGTCAGTAGCTCCGGAATCTACCAGTAGCCTCGCCTTTACTCCTCTTATCTCCACTTCCACAAAAAGGCCAGATCTTGCTTGATGGGATCTGTATCCAAATGTTGGTTTTTCTTCGGGAGACATTCCATTTACAGATTGCCTGCTGCCCCCATGCCCTGGTTGCCGTCCAGCCTCCCCTCGGGCCTCTGAGTTGGCTGAGCCTCGTTTCCCGAAGGTCTCCTGTTGTCACGTCCTTGAGGGCAGTCACGTCTGAAATGCCCTTTTTCATGGCACTTGAAGCATTCGTCAGTTGCGGTTGACGTCCTGCGCCTGTATGACCTGTCTTGTCTCGAATCTTCCATTCCGCGGAGTGTCTCCTGTTTGGCGATTTTGCCTTCGATTCTCTTGAGCTCTCTCCAGATGTCATTGATCGTTGCTGCAGAATCAGAGTCCACTGCCCTTGCCTGTTTTTGTCTTCTGCCAGACCTTTGTTCCTCCAACCTAAAGAAGTTGTCTGTTGCTAGGGCCGCCTGAATAGCTTCATCCATAGTTGTTGGCTTTGATCTGAAGACTCCTTCTCGGATGCATTGGTCTTCTATCGCCTCTGTGAAATGCGTCCTGGCTAAACGGTCCTGGGCCTCTTCGGTCAGCTCTGGGTATGCCAACATTGCCAACTCCCTGACAGCCTGACCCAACTCTTGCAGGGTTTCCCTGGGCCCTTGGCGCCTGTATCGTAATTCCAGGAGGAAGTTTTCTGCCAGCTGTCCTGGGCCAAATCTCTTCTCAAGTAGAACCATCAGTTCTTGATATGAGATCTGGGAGGTGTCTGCTGCCTTGCTTCCCAGGATCTTCAGGGCTGGTCCCCTCAGGCTTGCTGCAAGAAATACCTTTGCCTGGTCGTTGCCCCAGTTATTAGCCATTCTGCAAGCTTCAAAATGACTAACGTAATCCCGCCAAGGAGTTCTTCCATCGAATTTGTCAGGTATGATGTTTGGCTTAGATAACCCTACCGGATACTGTGGCTGAAACCCTCTATCTCCACCCTGCATTTCTCGCCCATGTCGTTGGGGATCTGGGTGTCCTCCCCTTGAGGTAGGAGCATCTGTGATATCTAAGTCATGTCTTTGAAGGAAGCTTGCTACTGGTACCCCTTTATTCACGGGGTGTGCAGCTGTTGGTGTTGTCCTTGGAGCCCACCTGGCAGCATGTATCTCTTCGCCTTGAGCAGATGTCCTCTGCTCAGTTGTTCCTTTCCCAGGTGTCTGTCCACCAATCTCTCTGTAACCCTGTATTGGGGCTTCACTTGTTCGGGTCCCGTATGGTGAGGAAGCTTTCCTCCTCATCGTTGCAGCATGAGTTTCCATCGACTCATGTTCCCGCCGAACCTCAGGGGGTGGTGTTTCACTCTGGAAGTTGTTTGGAAAGCTTATTGGAGACTGGTCGATTTGTAGTCTTTCCAGCTGCAATCTGAGAAGACGATTTTGTTCCATGAGTAGTTGATTTTCTGCCTTTGACCTACGGAGATCTTCGTCGCCTCTCTGCACCTCCCCTGCAAGTACTTCCATCTCCTGATCCATGCTCACCTGTTCCGCAGCCATAAACCTAGCTCTTTCTATCTGTAAATATAGGTGCCGTAGACGCAGACGTCGGTTCTCAGTCTTCTTTTTTCTAGGCGCTACTTATCACGTGCATAGGCGCTACCTTTTCTATGCTGCCAGGCGCTAAAAGGCTCTATGCGTCTCCCCGTTGCTAGGCGCTATACCTGCTGGACATGCTATGGGTACTACACATGCTGTATCTAGGCGCTAAAAATCATTACATGCCCTTTCTAGGCTCTTTTCATGCTGTACATGGGCGATATCCATGTCGTAGGCGCTATGTGTAGGCTCCGTAGGCTCTGTGTGCAGGTGCCTTCTCGTAGGCTCTCTGTACAGGCGCTCTTTATGCATAGGCGCCCCTGGTAGGCTCTCTGTACAGGCGCTCTTTATGCATAGGTGCCCCTGGTAGGCTCTCTGTACAGGCGCTCTTTATGCATAGGCGCCCCCCGTAGGCTCTGTGTGCAGGCGCCTTCTCGTAGGTTCTGTGTGTAGGCGCCCCCCGTAGGCTCTGTGTGTAGGCGCTACATGTACGTAGGCTCTCTGTGTAGGCGCTAACGTAGGCTCTGTGTGTAGGCGCTACATGTACGTAGGCTCTCTGTGTAGGCGCTAACGTAGGCTCTGTGTGTAGGCGCTAACGTAGGCTCTGTGTATAGGCGCTGTATACGTAGGCTCTCTGTGTAGGCGCTAACGCAGGCTCTCTGTGTAGGCGCTAACGTAGGCTCTGTGTGTAGGCGCTACCTGTACGTAGGCTCTCTGTGTAGGCGCTAACGTAGGCTCTGTGTATAGGCGCTGTACGTAGGCCCTGTGTGTAGGCGCTAACGCAGGCTCTCTGTGTAGGCGCTAACGTAGGCTCTGTGTGTAGGCGCTGTACGTAGGCTCTGTGTGTAGGCGCTGTACGTAGGCTCTGCTGTGTGTAGGCGCTGTATCTATCTCGAGCTCTGTGTGTGGGCTACTCTCTTTTGTGCGTACGGGTTTCTGTGTACGTTGGCCATTACGTTGAGTACGTACACACTCTATCTTGCTCCTGTATTCCACGTTGTTTCATCCCACGACGCTGCCACCAGTGTAACGAAACCGGGCTCTCTCTCTCGGTAGCAGGCTGCCAAGCAGTCTTTTTAGAGCCCGGTTCGCTTTATCGTCGGACTCATCTCCACATCATCCTCAGCGGATTCTCACAAAAATATATTGTGCAACATGGAATCACTCACGCACTCACCCACTGCATCACCCACTCATCCGATACACACGCAATGACGGACACTTACAAGTATCGTACGGTCTTGATGTTTATTGGAGTACTAAGGCACAACCTTTCCCTACGGCAGCTCTACACGTTCTGCCTCCCCATCCTTTCTCCCAGCCTCTTATACCCCCCACCCGTCCCAATATCGGGTGACACCGATCGCCCTCTTGTGGCAATCGGGGACCCATTTTCGTTACAGTACTATGAGTATGAAGGTATTCCTCTATCATAACCCCTCCAGGGATATCCATGCTAAGAGTGTGAAGGTCTTCATCTTAGTTCATGAAGCTCTCTGTCTCTGATTGTGAAGATCTTGGTCCTGATAATACCAAGGAAACATCTTCACCTCCACCCACCCTTCGTCCATGCAAAGTATGTGAATGGATGGAGAAAGTCCTCTTGTTCATTCATGAAGCTGTTTGTCTCAGATTGTGAAGAATGTGGTCTTGAATGATCATCACCTCCAACCACTCATCCTCCCCCCCCCCCTTACTCTCTCTGCAGGTTCGTCCATGTCTGCAGCCAGTGACCTGGATGAGGACAGGGACTGCACCAGCAGCAACGTGGACAGTGAGTCGGTCACTCTAGACTCGGGCAGCAGCACACCTATCCCCATCAGGATGACCCTCAAGAGACCAGCGGACATGGTCCCCTTCTACACTCAGATGCGTGAGTTACCCACAATTCTGAGTTTCCACAGAGCCTCGTCTTATAAAGAGTTGCGATTGATCTGAAACAACAGCAAGTCAAAATCCCTATCTCTGATGTACGGAGTCAAGCTGCGATTAATCAATTCTTTCTAAGACAGGGCTGAGATAACCTCATGGGCAATTCCACAGGCTCCACAGGTTTGGTTTCCACAGTCATGTAACGTGAGTAACCAAAGCTTCTTTATTTTATGTTCTGTTATATTTTGCAGAAATTATGTAAAAGATTATTTAGAAAGCAAACAGTCCACCTTTCCATGACACGCAATCATATCCTCAGTACAGAAACTTCTTTTTCAATTAAATAAAGAAGCTTTGGTTACTCACGTTACATGACTTTAACCAAACCTGTGGAATTGTCTGTATGTTATCTGTCCTTGCTACCAATATCAAGTTTGAAATTGTAGATATGTATATATTGGTTTTTTTAGGCTAATTGACTGATTTACATTTGGAGCTTGCATTTCGTAGAAGGAAAGTGTTTGCATGTTGGATGATTCAACATACCAGTAATTGTAGCTTTTGAGAGGCAGAAATTAATTTCACAAACTAAATGCAGTTGGTGCTGTGGGACTAATGTGGATGAAATTAGATTACATCAAAGTCAAATAAGTGTATGATTTGAGCAGATGTAAGTTTATACCACCCCATAGAGCTAATGTATGATTTATTGAGGATTAGCGGAAGGTCTTTATTTTATGCACAGGAAGAAATATAATGAGAATAGCAAGGCAGACGGCACCAGTTTGGGCCAAACAGGATATTGGCATCACTATGTTTTCATAACTGATACTGATAATGTAGAAGGTTGGTTTGCCATTGTCTGTAATATCTTCTGGGTATTGAATTTAATGATGTGCATTATCGATGTCATTATGATGGATGGTACTTCAGAAAAACATCTGTGCTAATAATTGGAAGCTGCTGAAATTGAACACTTTCAAGAGTGAAACAACTATTAATGAGTTGAAACCATTTGGGTGTTTTCAGTCAGATGTCAAACTTAGTTTTAACAAAGTGGAAACAATGCATAGAGGATCCCGCAGATTACACAATTTTTCCATAATGTTAAAAAATGTTCACAATTGTGTCATCAAATTTTTCTGATACAGCTGATTCACATTTTTCTCTGACATTCTCAACATGAAGCAATAGAAACTTTCTATTGAATTTCTCATTAGGACCACTGATAGTCCTATGTCAATATCACAATTTATTTCCTATGGGACTGAGAGAGTTAAGCCATATAAACATTGTTTCAAAGATGAAGCTTTCAAACACGCCCCTGGCCTTTCCCCTCCTGTATTATTCTCACTCTCCAGCAGCCATGAAGAGGAAGCGGCTGCGTGTGACCGACGAGAGAGCGGTGCGCTGGCCTCTCGCCAACGGCTGGCGCAGACAGACCATTATCCGGCAGCTGGGGCCTGGCGACCGCATCAAGGGCGACGTCATCTACTATGCGCCGTGTGGCAAGAAGCTGCGCACCTACCCAGAAGTGGTGCGCTACATCGAGAGGCGGGGCATCAACGCAGTGTCCAGAGAACACTTCAGCTACAGTGCCAAGATGCGCATTGGGGAGTTCCTCAACCCAAAGCCAGATGGAGATGGGGTATGAACGCAGAATGCAGGATTTAATTTTCATTGTTGTTGGCTCTTATATTGTATTATCCTTAATTCAGACCGTTGTAGAGCATGTTACATAAAGCTGTACGATAATTCTTCATACTTCATAGAGGGTAAAGTTGTCTCATAATACTGGAAGAGGGTATGACTGTACAAAATACATGGATGTTGCTGAGCAGTGCATTTTGGAACAGCTTTTCGTTATTGGGTATGAAGAATTATAACTTTAAATGGGTCTCTAGTTTGGTCATTAGGTATATGGTGATTGTTAAAATATAGGATAGAATATGTTGTAGTGATGAAGTGTTCCTCAGAGATGACATGTGTTTCACATGAACGTGATAACAGGAACTGCATTTCAGAGCTGGTAGCACTAACACTACTTTCACCTCCCAGAGAGCAATGTGAACCTGTGTATTGTTCATCAAATAGTTGTATGTGATGAAGAGGTGAAGTACTGTCATTCACTGTTGACCTGGCCTACATACATGTTCCATTGTTCATTTTTGTGCTTTTCAAGATTGGGTCCATGTGAACTTTTTCTAATGCAGGGTTGATTTTATACAATGTAATGGAAGCTGGAAATGCATGTGAATAACAATATATGTTATTTTTGTTGTTTCTCCCCCTGTGTCCCCCCCACCCCCTCCTCACCCCTCCTCACCTCCTCCTCACCCCTCCTCACCCCCTCCTCACCCCCTCCTTGCCCCCTCCTCACCCCCTCCTCGCCCCCTCCTCTCCCCCTCCTCTCCCCCTCCTCGCCCCCTCCTCGCCCCCTCCTCGCCCCCTCCTCGCCCCCTCCTCACCCCCTCCTCACCCCCCTCCTTTTGTTCTGTCCTCTCCTCTCCATTTGTTTGCTCCTGCCCTTCCTCCCTTCTCCCTCTGCCGCCTTCTCCCCCTTGCATCTTCTTCCCCTCCCCCACTCATGCCCCTCCTCCCTCCCCCCATCACCCCCCCCCCCCCACCTGCTCATGACCCTTCCCACACCCCAGGGGATCATCTTTGAGAAGCTGAGTGAGGATGAGTTGTATGACCGGATGCACTATGGGCATCGCCGCAGCAAGGCTGCTCGCATGCAGCGGCAGGCTGAGAAGAGACGCATCGCTCAGGAGCTGGCTAGGCGGGCTAACGAAGCCAAGGAGAGAAGGAGGCTGGAGCAACAAGGTAAGTCACAACAATCCTTGTGTTTCTATTTTAACATAGTTTGACTGCAGAATTATTGGGACTTTGTCTTTTGAAGGAGACTTGAGCAACACAGATACTCACAAGATCCCAAAATATATCTTTTTGATGACAGTTTGAAATTGCTCATCTCTTGAAGGAGGCTTGAGCCACAAGGTTAGCTCTATCACTTCACCCTCCTTTGTTACCAAGATGTTGATGTAGATGTGTAGTTATTTTGTTTGTGAGGTATGCTTGATATTGCTTAATTTGGTAATAATGGTCTTTTGTAAAGACACTACCAGAAAAATGCCATATTTCACAAATAATGAAAATGCTCATAAAATTATAATCTTTAAAGTTATCTCAAAATATCATTCCATGTAACATACCTGAAACAAGCACAGTAACATGTCATCTTGAGTTCCTGTGTTAAATCTTAAGTTGTTTTATGAGTACGTTTGCCACAATACAGTAACGTAGACAAGAAGAAATTGGAGATCAGAGTCGGACAACATTATGACTATGCGAGTGTGCTTGATTATCATGTGTGTTTCACACAGTGGTTGTGTTGGTTTCACATTTCAAGAAAGAAGTTATCGTTTTTTCTTTTTGTGGTAGTGGCCTAAGATAGCTTGTGCAAGATTTCCTTGAGCTATAAAAGAGAAAATGAGAGGGTACATCACTACCCATCACTGTAAGCCAGACTTCACATATCTTATATCTGTTTAAGGAAGTGCAATGTCCTTTTATTTCTCAATGCATACTGTTTACAGGAACAAATCCATCTGTAGCATTCATGATATTCATCATTAAAACTAACACATTACAACTAATAAGCAGTAGGAGTGCAAACATTGATTAGATGTGCTTTATGTGCAAATGGTAGTGAGGAGAAGATAGTGGGTGTGTACATGTGTATGAGAGATTCATTCATTGTTTTAGGAAAGATATATTACAGTCATGGGCTCACCCTTAAGGTGATGTCCTTTATATTTTTTGGAAAAACTGTAAGCTATTTGTACACTTTCTTTCCTTCTTTTTTTTAAATAGTTTTTAAAAAAATAAAGTGTCATCTGTGAAACCCAAGTTTCGCCATCCTCATTTTTTTCTTGTTATAATATGATAAAATTAATACGGAAATAATTCTTATTTAGTCTCCTAGACTAACTTTCAAGATCTGAAAATCTGTAATATGATATGCGGTATGTGATATGACACTCTCGAGATTGAATGTGTGTTTGCAGATTAGTATGTGTGCGGGTGTGGATGAAATGGGAGAAAGCATCTTAAGGAAAAGTGTTTGTATTTCTGTATCAGTACTGTTCACACATTGAGCAGGGATTAACAGGGTCAAAATAATTATCATTCCAAATGGAGACAGAAGCTGGCATGAGAAGTTAAAACCCAGAGGTGTATATCATGAGTGATGTACACTTCATATCAAGGAACAAACTATGTTCTTAGTTGTTATGAAGTTTTAGTCACGAGCAAGACTTTGAGATGCGTGAACTGTTTTCCCTCACCCCAAATAATTAGTTTTCAGTATGTGTGTAAATCTCCAAATGTCAGTGATTAGGTGTAATACAGTGTAGCCATTGTAAGCACCGATGTCTATTTTGCTGTCTGTTTGCATTGTCTTTTCACTGTTCACTGTGCAGTATGCAGAACACAAAACTCTGTACCAGGAGAAAGCTTTCAATGGTCGAATGTTTCATATGTTTTTTGTCAATGTGTCCATTTTTGAAGAGCATAATATTAAGTACACCCATGGCAAGTGTATACACAATACCCACTGCAGAGAATTTCCATGGAAACCTATTGGGATGGCACTTACAATTAGGTCCTCACTTGCTTTGATGGCTGATATGATTGGTAATACATTATGTCATTCCATTTGTGTCAATAATACCAGTACAACCATTGGTTGATAAATACTTTCAACTTCAGCTGTGTCTGTATGAATAGCATATCAAGGTATCATGGGAATAATGTGCCACATTGATAATCATGAACAACAAAGATCTTCCTCGAGTAAATGGACATTTTCCTAGGATTGCTTTTTAGACATCCAAATATCACTATAAGTAGCTTGATATGTATTTCTTACCATCCGTTAGTGATTGGTGACCTTTTTTTGTAGGGAGTTTTGTTTTGCTTGTGAATAGTGAATTTTCCCCAAATCCCTGTGTGTTGCTCATCGCTTTACCTGTCCTTTAGGTCCTGACCACAATATGATATCAAGTACACACCACTGCATGGGGTCTTCTTCGTTTGCAATACAATCATGTGTTTCTTTCCTGCAGAATTTAGAGTTTAGTGAAGAGCTATGTGTACTGTTGGAAACACCTAATGATTTGTGTTGATTAGGTGTGGCATAGAATTTAGGTAGCCATCTTTTTATGTTATTTTACAATCATAGAAAGTATTCAGAGAAGACTGAACAATACCTAAGTATATTTAAAAGTTAAGTTGTAATTAAAATTAAGTCTGTTAAGTTGCCCCTTTTGTAACAACTTTATAACATAATAGTTAACTAGAGCTTAAAAGATGAAATGGTTGGAATGGTGGTATGTGGGTAGAAACCGAACAAGTTATTAAAGAACCGGTACTGGGACGCTGTTGCTTCCGTGTTTAAATGGCAGAAATGGCGAGGCGGGTAAATGAGGCTAAAATGAGGCGGAAGCTGGAGAGGCAGAATGACCTGGAAAAATCAAGAGAGACTCGTCGCCACCAGGGTAAGTCTCGTGGTTCGTTCGTCTGTCTGTGTGTCAGTCAGTCAGTCAGTCAGTCTGGACAGGGGGCTAGCTTTCCTCACCTGGTAGGAACAGATTCCCAACACGCACTCTCTTAGGGGTGGGACTAGAGATGCACTTTTTGGCACATGTTTGTTACGAGAGGGCATTTGCACCCAATTCTAATCACTAGTATTTTGGCACTTCAGGTCAGTAATGACTTCTCTCTGCTGTGTTACCTAACTTAGCTAATTTCACACTTAAGTAGATTTTCACTTGTATTCATTGGGCCGGGGGTGGGTGGGGGTAGGCCACATGTGACAGAGCACATTTAGACTATAAATATTTTTTTTTAAAGCAAAACTAATAGATAAAACCATATCAATACATGTACAGAATGTAGGTAATGTATTGATTGTGAATGATATAAGATGGATCTCAAATCGATTAAAACATTTAGATGAATTAGCAACCAATTATCATACCTCAAAAATTAATCATTCAATGAGGAAGCAGTTCTTAACACAGTACAGATTAATTCCATAAAAATAGTTTGAATGTAGTACTCCAATCATACTATAGGCTTTAGCAAGTTTGTGTAGTGTTCATTGTTCTGTGTTGCATGAACTTAAGTTTGTTGTTGTTTACAATCAAAATACAATAGACCGCCTGCTTCAGAAATGAACAAAATATCGTCTGTCATGCATATTCCTTTCGGAATGAGATTCTTGTTCGAAACAAACAAAAGTGATGGTGTTGAGCTGTCTTTGTTCATTGAATTATTCGTCACAAATTTGTTCACAGTGTTGATTTTGCGATTTCTTCATGTTGGCATGCCTTTATTGTAGCAGTTTTCTATAATAAATGTTGAATAATGTAAAAAATTAAAGGAAACTGTTTGAATGTTTCCTTTTTCTTTTAATGGATTACTCTTCCCATTTGAGCTTTGATTGTTTACAATTTGATGAAGTTCTCAGATTTATACAAATACTGTGAGGCTTGTAAATATTTCTGCAAGATCTTTATGGATAGATGGCTATAGTGTCATGTGAGAAAGACAGTGTTGTGCATAATGTGTCCTTTGTAGACCTGTGATTTTGTGTGCATGAGCTGTCGGTTGTGTTCTGTTCGTCACAAACTTGTCACCTTTGACCTGTGGCAGCATTCACTGTTTACTCTGCCCACTTTGTTGTTGTTTTATTCACTAGTTGACTCAGAAGGTTAAAGTGTTATGCATGCATCGACTGAACTCAGGAGACAAAGTTTTATCTCATCCATTCCTTTGCTAACAGATGATTTTTCCACCTTAACCCTAACTTCCGGATTATTTCACCATCAAGACACACAAATCCCATAGAACATTTTTCTGGCACATCAAGGGTTGAAGATGGGCTTAAGATACTGTATACAGTTGAATGAAGACCATGGTCTATAGACAAATAAAACTGTTAAAGAAGAATATAGGCACTGAAAAATTACTTTTGATGACTTCATAATTCATAATTGAGTTTTGCAATTAAAATCAATTTGTTGGCTGTTTGTTCAAAAATACTCTCTAGTACCCACAGGCTTTTAAGCCAGGTAAACCATAGGCACTGTGTGGAGTTACATGTTATTCTCTCCTGCAACAGATGTATGCATGACACATGCAAATTATGAGTTAACAAATGTTATTGCACTTGTATGATGCTTGCTGTATGTGTGAGCTGCAGTTCAAACTGTTCTAACAGATGCAAGACGACACTCTATTTCCGTAGTGGTGTGATGACCTTGCTCCTGTTTGGATCACTCTAATATAGTATCTATATATCCCCTTGTACACTTGTCGACATTTTCCTGCACAATGCTTAACCAATCTTTATATAGAAATAGCTCAGATTTGGTTTAGCCAGCCAATGTAAGTGACTTTTGCTGTTGCTGCAAAGCAGAATAACACGTCATACATATGTTGTTGTATGACAGAAGCTGTCGGAAGATGTATGACATGAATGGCTTATTATAACCGACTTGGCGTTGAGGTTATTGTTGTTGGCTCAAGGCCACATCTCTGTGCAGCTTCTTGGTTACGAGTGTCAATCACTGATCCAAGAATGACATAGTGAAACCTTTCAATGTGCTTTGCCCGGATCTGCCATTTCATGCTTCAACGCGAGACAAATAACTCTTTACACACCACATTTATTACAGAAATGAATCCTTATTTGGTAAATTTGTCACGTACATGTGATGTAGGAGACAAAGACCAGGAAGAAACCTGATTTTTACAATTAAATCTGAAAACATCTTCAATGCATAACAATGTGAAAATTAATTGAGCATAAACCAGTCTATAATTCCATGAAAAGATTCCTCTTGCTCAAAGTCATTTTATTATTAAGAACTGCTTGTATATTCCCAGAGAAGATAAGTTTCCAGACAAATTAAAACAAAATCAGAATATTTCCAATGTTGGTAATTTTCTCTGAGTGTGTGTGTGTGTAACATGATAGGATGTGGGCATCAACAGTTGTATGCTACACACAGCAACCTCTATTACAGACTATGGTGAATCAAAATGTCATTTTATATCTGGTAGATTGACTGTAAATGCACCACAAGTCTTCATTAGGACTCCCTTTTATTGTCAATATAAGCAGCTGATTTTTTATTATTCTATGGAACTTTTTCTGTTGAATCAAGCTGTTATAATAATATGAATGAAAGCACCCTAATGAATATGTGTGAATATGGTATAAAGAATGTAGATCGTTTTCCATTTTAGGCTTGAAAGCATATTCTTCATATTAATTTTAAAAATATGGCAATAAAACACTGTATACTACATGTACATATACATATACCTAAAGTGTACTTCTTCTCCTTCAGTGATTGTTTATTTGGTTGTCAAAAGAATATACATCCAATTGCATGTACAACATAATTACTGACTGGAATTTGTTGAAACTAACTCAGTTATTTTTTCTTCTGTTTTTGTCTATCGGCATGTATGATTGGAAATTCTTACGTTTTTTTCTTCAAATTTGTTGTTGTTTGCAAGAAATAATCAGATGGCCATGTCTTTCTACATTTGAAGAGCATGACACTCATTAGTGGATAAATGAGGCCAACAGAGGAAGACAAACAATTTTACCTCAAAGAGTGTCTGACTCATTAGGTATACTGGTCCAATATTTCTGTCCGTGTTGGCCCTAAGGGTTGCTCTAGTAAATCTTGACTTGTGTTGAGAGGAAAACAAGAATATTTTATTATTTTATACTCCATAGGCTTGAGACAGATCATGGTGATTTTTATGAGTTTGGTTCATTAACTTGTTTTTTTTATGCAAAACCTGTTTTTGCTTGTATTAAATGAATGTTTGAAAATATGTGCTCCATACTTGTTATGCTCAAACATGCAGCTTGCAAAGAATGTGCCTCAAAAATGTGGAAACATGCTCAAGAAAATCCTGCTTGTGAAAGCACAATGAACAAACATAATCAAACAAAACCCTCAGATATAGAAAAAGAAATGGAACAAATTTAAATTGAAGAAGAGAGAATGCTACCTGGATAGAAGGAATAATGTTAAAGACAATGGTAATTCACATTTCTATGATTCCTTACTGACAATAGTATTATAGAGTTGTATAAGTACTTCATATACAGGTATCAATGTATATATTTGCGAAGGGATGACAAGGTTATTTACTTTTCATTAACAATAAATTGAATACTAGTGAATACTATTTAGAAAATAGTAAAACTTTTGGTATATACCATGTGGTTGTGTTCTTTCAGGGGGGGGGGGGGGTATTCGGAAAATTCACAGAGATAAATTTTTTATCTCCCCCAAGATAAAATGTTGTTAAAATATTTTATATTTGGTATTTCAAAAATCATTTTCGGAAGATTTTAACCTAATGAGCGCATGCCCTGCGCTCCTATCCCAGAGGCAGCCAGTAATAAACGTCCTCTCATGTCTTTTGCATACATTAACACCATCAAGCTGATGTTGTGACGTCATGAAACTGACAGTGACATTGCACATCAAAGTCTATCAGCGCGCATTATTGAATTTGATGCGCTTATATGCAGAGTTGAATGCGCGAATTACTCTTGCACGTAATGGTATGGGCCTAGGCACGTGCGTCTGGGAGATGAAATTGCTCGGGAGCAGTTTTATTTTTTTTCAAAGTTCGTTTTCGGAATACCCCCCACCCCCCCCCCCCCCCAGGATATTTGACCCACTTATGGGGTGGAAAAGGAAGAAGAAATAGGTGTTTTTCCTTCACATAACGGCTGGTGTATGCTTGTTTCTCATACAGCCCTGCAGCTAGCAGAGGAGAAGCGACGGGAGAAGGAGCAGCGACTGTACCTCAGGCAACAGCAGAAGATTGCTCGTCTGCAGCAGATGAAGATGGAGAGAGAAGTCCGTACTCAGCAGCTCATTGAGGTAAGTCCCCCCGCCCTTGTCAGACCCCTTCTTTTGATATATCCACATGTTTTCACATCCCCCGTGTGGTTCATCGGGATCACACTTCTTTTGAAATCTTATACCTACATTTATGAATACTGGTCATGTGATTCATTACTTTGCTCGGAGAGATATCTCTCAAATTCATATATGTCAGTACTTCCCTATCAGTGAAGGGTTATTGTTCAGAAACAGATCAGAAATGACCATACCAATACACAGGGAAGATCAGTTTTGCTCTCACCCGAAACCCACTGATGTTAATTCTCTGTAGAATTGGTTGAAATTAAGTGGAAAGAGCCATATTGATATCATTTGATTGGATCAAACGTGAAAGAAGGCCAGCCTTTGTGGTCAATAGGATTGATAGAAGTTGACAGAGCTGATGTGAAATTTTTGAGCTTTCATGACAGTGACTTTTGATAATCGAGAGCATCCAATGTAAAGTTTAATGGTATAAAATCAATGATTTTGAGCACTGTACTTCATTTAGTTTACCCCTCTGCATGCCTGCTAGCTTCATGTCTGTCATGCATGCAACTGCACTGGTATCTACTTGATGATGACTTATCCACGATACTAATGCTACCAAACACAAAACTGACAAATTAATGACAGTATATGAAATATGTACAAATCTAAAGAGTTTATAGTTGTATCATTGATTCTCTGTTGGTTTGCATGGCTCCTCGTGTGCGTGTTTTTGGACCACCTCAGTTGCTATCGCTAAGGGCAAGTTTGATTGAATGCAATCAATGGTGTCGCTATTAGGTACATGTAGTCTGTGGGTAGTGTCAATGTTCTTGTTGCTAGGAGGTTTAGATCAAGCTACGATACATGTTAAACCTGTTGCTTGCCAGTTTAGATGTTATGCACAGCCTGTCCCCCTCAATCCACTACATGTAAATGCCATGTGCTGATACTTTCACCTTTGATGACGTGCTGTGTACACAATTTTTCGCTGAGAGCATGCAGTCAATGTTTTATGATTGAGTGGCTGTTACTCCTGTCTACGGTAATCCACTGGGGAACAGCTATCCAGGTTGTTAAATGAACTTGTTGCCTGGAGGTAACCCTCCTGTCCTTTGCGCAAGTTCACTTCTATGTTTGGATTAGTTTCTACTCCAGGATAATGATGACACCATCAATGGGGAGGTTTAGACATGACACATAAAGAGTTATGCATTGCAATGAAGAATTGTCCTTAATGTCTTTTTTAATGTGGCCAAATTTAATGTAAAATATCTTAACCCGTGTTATTCCCATTCAAATTAGTAGTATGTGTGTGAGAGGAGTAAAAGTGTCACTGAATGATATGGATCGTATCAATTTATTGTGGATTCAGGCATGATGAAATATTTATGTCAACAATCAGGTCTTTATGGTAAAGGTCAGTTGTACAATGAAGGTCACTCTCTATAAATGTAAACCAAGCTTCAATACATTGTGTGCTTACCATGTAGTTCCTATGACAAGAGCTGCAATATTTTTATATCACCTCGGTAACAATATGAGGTTTGAATAAACCAGAATAGCCAATGAGTTTGCAGAACAACAGACAGGAGAGCTCACTTGACATTCTTTTGCCTACCAGGAGCGCAGAAAACGAAAAGAAGTGGAAGCTAACCAGAAAACCATGGATACGCTAAGACGAGCAAAGGTTGGTTTATCTCATAGGCTCTGGTGAATAATGTTATCATAACAGTTGTGGGTACAACCAAGGGGCAGTAAAAGCTCAGTGAAGCAGGAGAGAAATAACAGATGTATGGGAAGATTGATCAATTATGAAAATTCATAATGAAATACATTGTCTGTTTTAATCCATCATGTTATGCCTCAAAGCATATAGAGCAGAGCTTTAGCTATTGTATATTTACATATCATTTGGATTGGGATTATTTTGCTCATGTAATAATTTAAACAGGGAAGAAATGAAAGGTATATATAACAGATTTATTTCCTTATTGAAGGAGTTTACATGCTGTACCAGAGTTAAGTTTTAACATTTGATTTATTAGTCATACATTAAAAACATTGACCAAATTCTGGACCAGGCACCTGTATGGGCCCAAATATCGGGGGACATTAATAAATTTTCAAGGCTGATGAGGAAGAATGAAACAGTTACCGCAAAATATTATTAAATCTTTGTAACTTTCTAAATTGCAAAGTGAAGAAGTGCAGTGAACATTGCTGCTCTATCTCCAGACCCTCACAAGAAAACCCTGATAAGTAAAAGAAGACGAACTGCAGGTAGAGTGTAGTCATGCTAACTTGTGGTGACCGTGCTGTTTCACTTCAGGAGAGAGAAATGAGACGACAACATGCTGTACTCCTTAAACACCAGGTCAGTACGCCAGGTCACATCTCGTGGTCTGTTTTCTTGAAGTGGTCTTGTTTTTCTTGAGGTGCTGGTGGTGGTGATAGCTCCCTTCATTCATGCTAGCTATTCTTGGTGTGCCGTGTGTGGAGTTTGGTTTGACATACTAGCAGTCTTCATCCATCTTGGGACCAGTCGGTTGGGTCATCTTCCTGCCATGCTGGCTGTACTCCCACATCATGCAAATACTCTCATTTGATTGATTACCTGGTACTTGAAACAGTCATTCCATCTTGCAGGGGGTGTTGTACTGCTTTGTATATTATATTTGTTTGGACAAACTTGAATTCATTCCATCACCGAGTACTTGTGAATGTCCATTTTCATGTGCTTTATTACATGATATATGTACTTATCGTTCTCTCTCACACATCTATTCGTTCTGTCAATCTCTTTTCAGTTTTCTCTTCCACTCTATATATTCATGTACATGTATGTGTATCTGAATTTCCATGTCTCTCTATTTTTACCTTCCTCTTTATTTTTCACTTTGTCATTTTCTTTCGTTTTTTTCTCTTTCTCTCTTGGGCTCTCTTCATCTTGTGTCATCCTTCTTTGAAGCTTACTGTGTTCTCTCACCCTTCTGTTCTACCCCCTTTTTCTTTCTTACAAGTGACTGTGATTTCACTTTTTAATACATATTTCCT
Source organism: Arbacia lixula (assembly GCA_963669155.1). Classification (NCBI taxonomy): domain Eukaryota; kingdom Metazoa; phylum Echinodermata; class Echinoidea; order Arbacioida; family Arbaciidae; genus Arbacia; species Arbacia lixula. Next base: position 20,364,718 of record OZ022576.1, on the reverse strand, counting down.
TGTTAAGGTTCTTGCATCCTTTTAAAGGTATATCTTGAATGGTTTATCCAGCTGGATCTTGTTATTCAATAATTTTACAATGACTTAGTCATATAGAAGACTTACATTTTGAATAAAATTATACTTATTTCCTGCAATATTATGTGAAACATGTCAGGTGCTATACTCATTCTAACTTTGTCTTGATGTGTTTTGTTGTTGAACTTTTGAAACTAACTTGATGAATGGTACTTAAAATGCCCCACCCTTTCGTTTTTTGTCTTTTGATGTTGTGATAAGAGGGTATATCTTGTTTAATTTTTAGCAGGTGATACATCTTCCATATCTGTACAACTTCACCAGTGTCATTCAGCTTAATATGGATTATTCAAATTAGATTGTTAAGAAGTTTCTCAGCACATTCATATATTGCATATTAATAAAGCTCTATGGGTAGCAGGCATATGATGTGTTGGATATAGTGCATTTCAAATCAGTTACACAGTTATCCAGGGCAATATATAACAACAATGTCCATGTACCAGTATCTCAGAGTACAGTCATATTTATGTGACTTGTAAAACAAATATTTCAAAAGCAATATATGCAAGAAGTTGAGCACTCACTTTAGAAGTAAAAAATTTAGTATGCTATGTATTTTTGTTTGTTTGTATGTATGAATTTATCCAAATCTGTTCATCCTCATATATTAACACATTGCTCACTAACCCAGCATCATTTGCATGGTGTTCTGTCATATTGTAATGATTTGTAACATGATCTATCATTACAATTGATATCAAAACACTTCATTCTTCATGCTCTGCTTGCTTTTGCTTTTTAACACTACCATTACTCTCAGTGTGAATCAAAATGTATGTGAATCACACCCTTGCATGCTCTTTTGCATCCTTCATTCTCGAACGGGCTGTAATCTTTGATATTTGCACTGCTTTGAAAGAAATATGTGTGCTCTTTTCTTGATTTGCAGATTGTAAAAAATAAACACTGTATACAATGCAAGAAAGAACAACAGAGAAATGACGATTGAAACTGCTTGTCTTTACTTTAGGAACGAGAGAGGAGGAAACAACACATGCTGTTGGTGCGAGCCCTGGAAGCGAGGAAGAAGGCTGAGGTAGGGCAAATCGTCTTGATGGATTTGTAATCATGAAAGAGCCAATCCTTGGCACTGATCAATGTGACCTATTATCACCTTGGTATTGTGAATGTATGAGGTTAGTTTGAATTTCACTGTGCAAATTCTAGAGAGAGTGCTGCAAAAAGAACAAAACCATGCGATTTGGGTTAAAGTAGACCAATTGAAGAAGTAACATGAGTAAAAGATTGACAAAATTCTGTATGTATATGATCTGTAGTGTGATCTAGGTACTCAAGGAATATGGAAGAACATGTGTGACCCTTGTTTGTGTGTTCTCTCCGTCCGTCTGTCTCTCTGTCTGTGTGAGCAGGAGAAGGAGAGGGAGAAGCAGGCCAAGAAGACAGAGAAGTACAACCGGAGAGAGCGGCGCATGCAGCAGAGGATCCTCGAGAGAGACATGGCTAGGGAGATCAAGAAGCCAGTCGAAGATATGAAGCTGGTCCCTGAGGCACCCGTAAGTCATACAATCATCAATGGAATGAGAGGAGGAAGGGATAACCAACTGATTACACTTGTCAAAACACTTGTAAAGAATACTCTATTGCATGATGAGTAATAAATGATATTGAAATGGGTTGGATGAAGGGATAAGAAAAGAGCTCATATGTGTAGCACAAACAATAAGAGTAAGAGTGGAAGAACACTCAGAGATTAAAGACATAGTAATGTCTTAAATGACAATAATTGTGTTAGACAATGATTGAGGTCACGATTTGGAAAAGAATCCCACAATTGAAAAGAATGAAAGATGGTATTGTATAAAGAGCCAGTCAACTTTGAGTATACATATCAAGTTGTGACAAATCCATCTAGCATTGGTTGTTTCCTTTCTTTTTTGTAGGCTTTGCCCGAGTTTGAGCGAATCAAGGGGGTGCGCATCAGTGGCAATGCTTTTGCTGACTGCTTGATGGTGGTTGAGTTCCTCCATACTTTTGGTGAAGCCCTTGGGATGGGTAAGTCACAATGTCAACTAACTTTGGCTACAGTGCACATATCAATGAGTAGATTAAATATATTATTTGTTTAAAGGGTCAAGAGTAATGGAAATGGTTACACACACAGTTTGACTATTTTGACTCATGGTTCTAGTGTTTTCATGTAATTCCATATGCGTGCCATAAGACCTCTCCAAAGTTTGAGGAGTTTATGCATTATGCAAATTTATACCGTCCTGTGTAAATAAGTTAGAGAATACCAAGTAATGTTTAATAAGTCCGTACTTGCATGTCTTTAGAGAAGTATTTTGATTAATGCCAAACAATATACTTTCACCTTTGTCACTTCAATATGATAATCTGCAGACTTACTTGTTCAGAAGTGCAAGAATCACATCCTATTGTCTCAACGGCCTATTTTGACCAATTCAGACATTTGCGTTTTTTTAATCTAACAAGCAAATTCATCACAAATTTTGTTCTGCTAAATTGTGACTAGATATTATAGTATATAAGAAAAAAATCACACAAATGATAATAACATCTCATTTGATTGATTAATATTTGTTTTTGTATTTAGATGAAGATGAGATCCCAACGATGGCTGCGCTACAGGCTTCTCTCATCAACGATGAGGAGCATGTTCCCACTCTAGTTTCACTGGCGATGAAACTTGTCAACAGTGCAATGGAAGACCCTGGTCTACCGGACGATGACAAAACACCCGATGTAAGTTGTGTGAACGCAGTCATAGACAGAACCAATAATCTGATATGATGACAATGATGAACTTTCAATGTACCAAACAAAGAACCAAACATCAAATGTACATGCATAACAATTTTATCTCCACTCATATTTATGTGACACATGAATATTGTTACTCTGGGAAATGAGGAAAGTTTATGAGATATGTCGATCCTACTACAGGTCTCCACAATTGGTGTTAAGCAAGAGTCTCTTTACACTAACAAATCATGTGTTCCTCTTCTTGTTAAATTGCAATTTATGGATGAAGAATGCTTACAGGCAGCACACAAATGATTAAACTTTTTCCAACTTGAACCATGTTTTTGATATGGCAGGAGAAGCGCCAACAGAGAAAGGCTAGAGCTGCACAAAGCCCCCCTGTCCAAGGCTTTCCCTGCCAAAATTGCGCTAAAGTCTGCAGCTCGAGGATTGGCCTATTTAGTCATCTTAAAGCATGCACCTGAAAAGTATATTCCCTTAAATCCTCGGACCCGCGGTATAAGCCATCAATGTTTCTCTCCCATGATGTTTTAGGCAATGACGGCTGGTGGCCAGCGTCTGTTGGAGATTGATGTTACTCAGGAGAACATATCTGAAGTACTCAGCTGCTACCTCAAGGCCATGAAGGGCCCCAACGATGAGGTAGGTCAGATGGGAGGTTACTCTCATCCTGCCCTTATTAATACAAGTCTTAGTGGGATAGTGCATTCTGATGCTAAGCTGTTCTCAAAAAGAATCAGAAGGAGCTGAGAAATGTTTGAGTGTAATTTTGAGAAAATCTGAGAAGCAAAAGGGAAGTTTCATCTGGAGGATGGCTGAGGTGAGGCCACTCCTTGAATTGGCAACTCCTGCGTGTCTCATATGTGAGAAGATACATTTTATTGGGTTAATCATAATCATCATCATGTCTTTGTTAGGTTTGTTACCTGTTTAATGTTCTGCCTAGCTTGGAGTTAAAATCTGTTCCATTCCTTGATCTAATCCAGAGGGTTTCCACATGAGTGGCTCTTCCTGTGCTAGACAAATACTGCTCTCTGAGATTTGTGTGCATTGTAGGTGAACAAATACAGACGTGGCACCTAAAGAGTGACCAATCCTTGCTGTGTCTTTGCTTTCTGCTTAGCTTGGAGTCAAGCTGCAGACGATTCCCTTCCTAGCCCTCAACCCGACCCAGAAGGCTGGGGTGCTGGGGTACCTGGTCAACCAGCTGGTCTGCAGTGACCGGGTTGTCGCCTCCATCGACAGCTCCATGGAGAACCTCTCCAATCTCCGCAGGGACAAGTGGGTCGTTGAGGGCAAGATCCGCAAGTAAGTCCAGCCTACAGGTATCCAGGTATCCACCTGTAGTTCAGTGCACTCCTCGTATGCTTGTGCATGCATTTCAATTCCTTGTTTGAAATTCTCCTTTAAAGTGCCATGAACAAATAATGGATAATGGCAAAAAGGAGCATGTTATGAAAAAATTTGAATCACATCTCATGTAATGTCTTTGTCATACAGGGTGCATGAGATAGTGACTAGAAAGTGTAGAAACCAAAGAACATGTTTGGTAAAATAAGCATTGCTTTTCCTATAAACTGTCAATGTAGCTATTCTTCACTCACCATAAGTTCAATCATAATGATAATAATAATAATAATCAATCCATGTGTATTTGCATGTGTTGTGTTTAGTTTCTTGATTTTTTTTTAGATATCTCTGTCAACTGTACTAATAAAAGTTTTTTAATTATTAAGACTTAGGTGGCACTTTCTAAGATATTTAGTTGGAAGCTGATCGGTGATTGTGTTTTTTTTCACTAACCATTGTTTTGTGATATTTGTGTTGCAGGCTGAGAATTCAGCAAGAGAAGCGGTTTGGCAAGCTGCCAGAATCATCCAAGCGCAAGAGGGGGCGACCACCAAAGAATGGAGCGGAGGATGGGGAAGGGGGAGAGGAGGACAACGATGAGGAGAGCAAGGATGGAGGAGAGAAGGAAGGAGAGGAGGGAGGAGAGGAGAAGGGAGAGATGGAAGAAGGGAGTGAGAAGGCTGCAGAAACAGAAGAGGTGGAGGTAGAGAAGGAAGTGGAGAAGGAGGAGGAGAAGGAGAAGGACAAAGATGGGAAACTGAGCCCAAGCAAGGAACAGCTGGAGAAGAAAATTGAAAAACTCTCAAAGGTGAGATTTTATTTGATTCTGGTCGTAATTTCTCACTTATTTCCCTTCAACATTATTATGTTTAACATCTCATTCTAATAATTTCAGGAGGTGATATGGAATTTGGGCACTTTTTGGACAAATTATGCTTATTCAATGAAAGATGTGCAATTTCCATTTGTATCAAAGACTATAATGCAATAACCTGTATGTCATATCCAGTGCTTTCTGTGTTATTTAGTTAGAGCCCACTCACTGATTTCCCTCATCTTGTTTCTGTCCCTAACAGCAACATGGCCAGTTCAGGAACAAGATCTTTGATGCCTCACATGCCCTGAGGGCCATGTCGTTTGGCATGGACCGCTACAAGCGGCGCTACTGGGTGTTACCTCATGCAGGAGGAGTCATGCTGGAGGGTCTGGAGAGCGCCCTACCCCAAGACCTGGTGGACGAACCCCCAGTCGACACCAGCGCCACCACCGACCCCTCGGCTAAGACGAACTCTGAAGAGGCTCAAGAGCCCCTTGATACCAAAGAAACCATCATCAAATCTGAAAACTCAGAAGACAGTACAGTGAAATCAGAACCCGCAATAAAACAAGAAGAGCAAATAAAAGAGGAGAGCGAAAGGACGCTTGAGAATGAGCCATTCATAAAGGCTGAGGAGCTCATGGAGCGAGCTCTTGATTTTAGTGCAAAGGAGTCGCGAGACTGCGAGGAAGCTTTGGATTTGAGCGAAAAGAAGGATGCCCGAGGAGACGTCAAAGAGGAAGAGAAAATGGATGTCAGTGAGGAATCCAATGCAAAGGAAAAGAGCAAACAGGACAATGAGAATCTGTTTCTCCAGAAGCCTGAGGACATGTCACACTTTAGCATCTTCCAGAGCGATGCCAACAAGGATGTGAAAAACAATGAGGAACTGGACAACGAGGCCGTTGTGAGGGACATAGTCAACGATGTTGTTACTGCTGCAGCAAGAAATGCAGAGATGAGTGCAGAGGGCATGAGTGGTCACCCCCAGATCAATGGAGACTGCTGTGAGGACAAGGAGGGTGACAGCAGTAAAGAGAAGGAAGGTCACCAGGCCATGATCACAGAGACGTCGCTGGAGGATAAGGCCGATGTGAAACCTATCATGAACCTTGATGGCACTGTTCCGCGGTCAGACACCAAATCACCCTTGATCAAGCCATATAATGGCGGTGAACTCATCACCGCTGATCAACTCAGCAAGCTGCCTGGCTCTAAGCTCAACGGTGTCTCGGACTCCACCAACACCTGGTTCAGCATCTTGCCCCGCCTTCCTTGTGATGAGAACTCGGTCACTAAATCAGAGGCCACCACCCCGCCCACAGTGGATGCAGTCTCCCAGGCCGAATCATCCACCGTTCAGTCCATCGTGGATGCCAGCCAGGCCTCGGCTGCAGCCAGTGCAGCAACCAACTTCCCCGCTGCGTTTGCCTTCAACCCATACATCTACCACGTGCCCCTGCCGCTCATGCCCATGGGCCAGATGAACTCCTTCCTGGGCACCTATGCCTTCCCCCAGATGACAGCCATCCCCATGCAGCCAATGAGCGGCCCCACCATGAACGGGCCCCTGGGCACGGAGGAGCATACCACCTTGACCCTGGACCCCAACACCTACAGCCAGCTGCTGGTCAAGCAGGAGAAGTCTGAGGAGACGGAGGAGGAAGAGGAGGAGAGCAAGCACATTGCTCACATGAAGGCCTTCCTAGCTAAGATGGAGGCTGCCAAGGTGGAACCCATTCCACATAGTGAGTTACAGACAAGCCTTACTTAACCCTCTCATTACCAGACCTTGAAAACCTCTTTGTCAATGGTGGTAATAAGAGGACAGTATATGTTTGAGCTCCTTTAGTCCCCTACAGAAGTACAGTGTATAAATGTTGGCACCAAATGCATCCTTGGCATACAAGAACATAAAATACTACATTCTTGTTTAAGATATATGTTGTCCTAGAGATAGAGGAGCTTCTTGTAAATAATCTTGTATACATTCCTTTATTGAGTTCATTTTGTGACACCCTTCTGATACAGATGGAATGATGTAATGAATTTCTGGCATGAACTATAATATAGTGAATATGTAGGCATAGATTGGCAGTCATTCTTTTGTTTCAATATGCAAAGTTTATCTGTATATATATCCTTTTATAGAACCATTTGACAATCTCGAGCTTTGTGTAGTATCAGACTACCAGTTACAAAACCCAACTCATTATCATTCTATTTTGTAAATCTGTTGTTCTGTGGCTAATGTAACTACTGCCCTCTTTGGCCGGTCCTCAGGTCTGCAGTACGGCTGGTGGTATGTGTCCAGCCCAGAGCAAATGGCCGAGCTGTCAAGGAACCTGCACACCCGGGGCATCAGGGAGAGGGGCCTGCAGAAGACCCTCCAGAAGTACAACGAGTTTTGCATCAAAGCTTGCACCAAGGGCCTCCATAAAAGTAAGTCTAGAGTGGGTTTAAGAATCACACCATATGTCACTTCTTAATAGAGACAAGGGTGGAAACATTCATTGGGGGAAACTTAAGCAAGAACTGAAAGACAGTATGTTGTGCTGCTGATCCTTGCTTGTTCACGCCAGAAGGATGGGGGAGAATCTACAAATGGGAAGTATTTTACATAAAAACAAGGAGATGTACTTCACATGGTTCCTAATGAACATCACTCTTGCTGAAACATTCAGAATTGGGCAATAGCTACCCGAAGCGTTGAGGTTGCATCAAGTGACTGTGCATTAGGGAGTGTGTCAATGTAGATTCAAACCTGTATACAATGACCATTCAAGCAGAAAAAATGGTCATTGCTGACAGATTGCCTCTATAGAGAGGTGTGACAATATAAAAGAAATTGATGATCTAGCTTCATCCCCCAGGCCTGAAGATGCCTGACAAGTAGGTGTTTTCCTTACATATAGTCAGTGCAGACAGGTAGTCTTTAAGGACATGGTTCTTTGTTGACATGTGTGACGTGACTGTATAAGGTGTATTAATACTCCTGCTCCCTTCCCCCAGGCCTGAAGATGCCTGACAAGAAGGTGTTTTCCTTTAATATAGTCAGTGCAGACAGGTAGTCTTTAAGGACATGGTTCTTTGTTGACATGTGTGACGTGACTGTATAAGGTGTATGAATACTCCTGCTCCCTTCCCCCAGGCCTGAAGATGCCTGACAAGTAGGTGTTTTCCTTTAATATAGTCAGTGCAGACAGGTAGTCTTTAAGGACATGGTTCTTTGTTGACATGTGTGACGTGACTGTATAAGGTGTATTAATACTCCTGCTCCCTTCCCCCAGGCTTGAAGATGCCTGACAAGTAGGTGTTTTCCTTTAATATAGTCAGTGCAGACAGGTAGTCTTTAAGGACATGGTTCTTTGTTGACATGTGTGACGTGACTGTATAAGGTGTATTAATACTCCTGCTCCCTTCCCCCAGGCTTGAAGATGCCGGACAAGAAGGTGTTTTCCTTAAATATAGTCAGTGCAGACAGGTAGTCTTTAAGGACATGGTTCTTGGTTGACATGTGTGACCTGACTGTATAAAGTGTATTACTACTCCTGCTCCCTTCCCTTAGGCCTGAAGATGCCTGACAAATAGGTGTTTTCCTTTAATATAGTCAGTGCAGACAGGTAGTCTTGAAGGACATGGTACTTTGTTGACATGTATGACCTGACTGTATACTCCTGCTCCCTTCCCCCAGGCCTGAAGATGCCGGACAACCCGGTGCTGAAGGAGAAGGGCTACGTGGCTCCAGACCCTGCTGACAGCTGGGACGAAGAGCTGGCCTTCACCATAGAGAGGGACATGCTTGCTACCATTGAGAACATGGAGGAGAAACTCACCAATGCCTTTATGCAGACCAAGGTATGCAACTGGCCGGCCATGTTTGCTCATTTCTTGCTTTATGTGGATTGTTCTCTTTTATTTGCTCTTCAGAATTCCATAGAGCTGTATGAGAGTTTGGAGGCTTCCTTGAAGATGTATTCATTGGATAAATCAGCATTAACCTCTCCTTCTGTTTCTTTCTGTACACATTTTTTGATGGTTTGTTTTCCGATTTCCCCTCCAAAGCAAGTACCCATTTCTTCCTTCTCTTTATATTACTTTTTTTTTTAAATTTATTTTTTGCCATTTCTGACTTTTCTCAAACTTTCCCCAGTGTGTTTCTGTGATATCTCTTCTCTTACTCTATCAAAAGTTTTATCATTCCCCTGAAAGTGTGCTGTTTTCTTTGCAGACAGGGCATTTTTTTGTAACGTAATTTGCTACATGGTATGATATTTCTACTTGAAGTAAGGGCATCTTATCAGGGTGCAATTCCCCTTGAAGTGAGTTTTAACCATGGCATTCCTGAGTACTAACCCAGCCTAACAACCCCATGCTTGATTTCTTGCTGACAGGGCTGGGTGCTGCCTGATAGAGCGACAGAGAGCCCCGACTTAGTCTCCTGTCAATCTGTCAAGGAGGCGGGGATTGACCTGGTGGACTTCTCCATCCAGAGGCTTCAGGCGTTTGAACGGGCCGTAGAACGGCGATACCTCAGACCCCCCCTGGGATTCAGGTAAGTCAGTCTGCTCTCTGTGGATTAACCCTCCCTGTGCCAGATAGACTGCTGTTCTCACTTGTTTTTACCAAAGTGGGCTAGCCCCACCAATAATCCGGGATTATTTGGCCCTGCAAAAAAGCAGGGCTAACCCCGCAATTGCAGGGCTAAGCCAAATAGTCTGGGGCTAAGAGCACAAGTGAGAACAGAAAGGAAAAATAGTATGGAGCTAAGGAAATGCGGTGTCAGCTCTCAAGGCCGAAACGCCGAGACCAATCAGATAATGCCCGACGGGCGAGTGACCTTGATGCGGAGTGGTAAAGAGCAGATGTGCAAGATGTACACTCATAAGTATTCATAAGCTGTCGAGAAAGTCTGGGGCTAACGATTTCGAGTGAGAACAGCTAGTCGGGTTTAAGAAATAGTAAGGGGCTAAGAAATGCCAATGTGAAAAGCTTCAAAAAATAGTACTGGGCTAAGGATAGTACGGGGCTAAGAAAACCTAGTGAGAAAAGGGTATCTAAGACTTTTGGCTCACAAAGAGTTAACATCCCTTCTCATGATCAGTATATTGTGTCTGTTATGTCCTTGTCTCAAGGAATGGATCTCACAAGTGAAACACAGCTTTCTAACATACACACGTATGATAAAGCACATTTGGACTGCCTAGGGGAGACGAGAATTGTGGTCTTCATGAGCAGGTGGTTTTTCATTCACAGGTTACTCTAATACAGGTTTCTGTGAAAGTAAGGGAAACTAAAATATGGTCTCAATAGGGAGGTGGTCTTTCTGTACAGGTGGGCGCTAGAGCAAGTTTCAATGTAATATGTCTTATGTCTGTTGCTCTTAAGAAATATGCTCTATTGTAAATGTGCTATTATCAATGAGTATGGTTGACTGTGGTTGGCTGAATTTATCATGCTCATTTTGTTCTCTGTTGGCTGTGTTGAATAGCCCAGCAAAAATCATACTGTTGTTGTTAAGCAACGCAATCACAAAATCAAATTGATGAAGATGATCTGTGCTGAATGTATAAATTTTAAAAGTGTGTAATCTAATGAATAAACAGTTCAAATGCTGTTCATGTTATTGTGGCATCCATCATGTACAGGTCATTCTATGTCTATGTTCTCATAATACCTATGTCCTTTTTGGATTTTTTTTGTAGGGATCATACAACATTTTCCATGGATGCAGCAATAAGGTAAATTCATGCTCTCATTTCCCCTTTCCTTGCTATTCTTTGAATAGAGATAACTAACTTGATTGCACCCGAAAAGCTTCAAAATCAATTTAAAAAAAGTCTAGCACATGCATAGCATTCTGTATTTTTTGTGTCAAAATATATTTTTTATATTTCTGTCAAGAAGAAACCCTTTTTTGAAACATTAATGATTGATAAGTATTATGGACCTTTTAAATCGTACCATTTTCAATAGTTCTGATTTGACTTGATCATTAAAATTCTTCTCACAATTTGTATTCCTAACAGCAAAGAGGAAAAGAAGAAGGAAAAGGAGAGGAAGGAGAGGGAGCGTAAGGAACGAGACCGGAGAGAGAAGGCCCGAGAGGAGGCGAGAATCAAGCGAGAAGAGGAGGAATACCAGCAACGTCTTCTGCACCACTCAGAGCTTTTCCTTAGCCCTGGAGATGGGTCCATCAACTCCATGGATATGGGAGAGAAAGAAGAAGATGGAGAAAAGAACGAAGAACTGGAAGGGATGGAGGATGAGGATGAACGAACTCTGATGATGGACGAAGGGTCCATGGATACGGGGAAGTCCAGCCATGACGACGGCGCGGAGAAGACAGAGGGAGATGGAGACGGAGATGGCAAGGATGGGGAGGAGGAGGACGATAGGGATCAGAAGGAGGAGGAGGAGGAGGAGGGGTTGCTGAAGATCATGGGGGAGGGAGAGGACGAGGAGGGGGATGGGTTCATCAGGTCTGATGTCCCACGGGGGATGTCAAGATGGAGGAGAGCGGTGGCAGACTGCTCGTCGGCATCTCAGCTCTACATCTGCATCAACATGCTGGACAGGTGTATCGCCTGGGACAAGTCCATCATGAAAGCAGTAAGTAAACATTTTCTCACTTGTACATTCGCATTAGAATCCAGAGTCTGTAACCACTCCTCCACAGTGGCACTTCAAGTTCAGAGATTTATTTAAATCAAAATCCCTACTTTAACATTTCTAGTACCCAGTTGTTAGTTTCTAGTGGAAATTTCTAGTGGAAATTTGTCTTTACATTGGGGATTTTTGCTTTTAAAGGAAAAAAGGGTTGATCATTGCCGTCAGCAGTGAAATTTTTGCAAACCATAGAAAATCATCAAATGCAAGATGATATTTCCCTGTTCTGCTGTGCTGAGTTTAAAGAACGTGCTGATCATGTGATGTAATGTGAAAACCAGTAGTGAAATATAAAACCCAGCCCTGAATATGTGAGAGTGTTTGAGAGTTTTTGTGTTAGAATAGCCCCCCTGACAATGTGCATGTGACGGTTTGTGCATGGGCTAATCATGTCTGTTCTCTTAGATAGTAGATAATTTTTTATATTGAGTTTATGGTTTAATCTGTCCATTTATGTTTTATTATGTTGTAGAGTAGAACTGTATCGATACATCCCTGTTGTTTCTGTCTCATGTTTGCTTGAAGTAGTAGTACAGATATGTATAGAGGAAACTGCTGTGTTGTAAGCAGGCTACACCATCATATCAGTAGATGACGTTCATGTAGTTCCATCTTCAATTGTTCAAGTTTCATTCAAAAGAAATACCACTGAAAATTATACAATTCTCATCTCACCGACTTGAGCTGGAATTCATGCTTGTGCTTGCGATGTTAGAGCCACATATTTTCTTAGAGTGGCTTGTAGAATCTTACCACCTCCATACATGCCGTTCATACGTCCGTAGTATTCAGTTTTTTTTGTTTTTTTTTAGTGCATGACCTCCTGTCATCTTCTCATGAGTCAGTAGTCTTGAGTTCCCAGCCTCTTTGACGAACCCCCCGCCCCCCTCTTCCCCTCCTTCCCCTGCATGCAGTGTTGTAAGGTGTGTCGACGCTCCTGTGATGAGGCTAAGTTGCTGCTGTGTGACTGGTGCGACCGAGGCTATCATATGTATTGCCTCAAACCCAAAATATCCGCGGTGCCCGAGGGAGACTGGTATTGCGACAATTGCACCCAAAAGGTAGAACAGAAAACAAAAACAAGAACAATCTTTTGTGGCTCCTCCCTCATTTTTCCTGTTTTCTCTGGCCATTGCAAACAGAAATACAGTTTTGCTAAGACATTCAGGCATTTTGTCTCGTAAAAGTGTCTAAAAAGCCAACCTGTTGAAAGTCTTGGGATGTGTTGTGAATGTTGTCATTCCTTTAATTAACCCATTGTTATTCATAACTAACTTTATATTAAAACCTATGACAACTAATCCAAACACTATTTTTACCAAATCATTTAGAATGAAGATTTACACCTGCCTTTAAAACATGACACACAATTTCTTTTTGGAAAAAATTATCTTTTGTATTGCCAATATTGCAAGAAAGATAATTGTTTTTATATGAGTTCAATCATGTTACATTTTGAAAAGAACACTTCAAATTCAAAGTACTTTGCTAAATAGAATTCAAAATGATGATATTATGCCCAGCTCTTTTCTCAATTTTTCTCAATCCCTGTTCTTATTTTTTTCTTGGCATGCTGATTTTTTCTTCCAAGATTGCAGTTTTCTTTCTCATTACTAATCGTAATACATACTGATTTATTCATCTTCTTCTGCATTCCATGTGTCATATTTACTCTGAGCTTACTTAGTTTTGCATCTACATGTATAGAGCTTTGTTTTTGCTTGATTTGGATTGGCATATGTTTTGGAATGTAAATAAATAGTTACGTACGTATTTGTTTTATGTATGATTGTTTAAGAGAGTAACAGGTATAACTAGGGAAATGCACTTTTAGATTAGTACTACATTAGTTTCAGTTTTACTCTCAATCTTTGTCATCTCTCTAACATCCATAGTTATTATTCTATTTGTTAATTGTGTACAGTGTGTATTATTGATTTGCTTCTTCTTTGATATGTATCTGGGTTATTTGAATTAGATTTATTCCTCTTTTTTGCTGGAAGTCTAATCAAATGCAATTGTGTTATGTCACTTGGATGTGAACCATTAGGGAAAGAAGGATTCTTCATCATAGTAGTTGCACTGTTCTTCCTCTTGAATTGTAAATGCACCTTGTCTGATGATAGATTTGTGAACAATAATTCCAGAACATGTACCACACTGAACAGATGAAGTCTAATTTATAGAAAAACTGGGTGTGAAATATGTTATTAATTTTCAATAAAGAATATTCACAGGTAATTCTGTTAATTCTTTCTCCAAAAATCAAACCTTCTGAGATTTTTTTGTTGAATAACAATTACATGTCCTTCTGTGAAGTGGTAGTTATGCATATTTAGGTTTTATCAACAAATTTTGGAATAAGTATTGCAATGTAACATGATGTAAAATGTTAATGTATGTGGATTCTTGTTAATAACCAAAGGTACAAATGTCATGTTTACACTTTTATTAATTGCCTAGGTAATTAATTGGTGACATAACTATTGATAAGTTAATGATAATAATGGGGATAAGTTATGTCATTAACAGTTCAGTAATTCTTAGGGAATAGTGGGCAGATCATTGCAGTTAGCAGTGAAGTTTTTGCAGTAAACAAACCATACAACATTGTCAAATACAGGACAATTCTGACCTGTCTCACCCGGATCCTTCTTTTTTTGCAGGAAATCAAGAAGAAGAAGACTCCCACTGACAAGAAGAAGAAGAGCAGCAAGTCCAAGAAGTCAGAGTCTGGGCGGGAGACGCCCATTGGCGATGTAGCTGGAAGCCCCGCCTCCTCACACAGGGACGACACCGACAAGGCAGAGAAGAAGTCTGAGAAGAAGTCCGAGAAGAAATCGGAAAAGAAGTCCGACAAGAAATCTTCCAAGAAACTGGCGTCCGTTCCAAAGGAGTTCCAGCCCTGCAAGTAAGTGAAGAACAAGTCTGGACTTGTCCTCCTACTTGTGTTATGAGTAGATGAGTACAGAGCTGGCTGATTTCTGGCACTTTTCATTGGACAGAATCTTAGCTCTTGTAAACTGTGAAGTTTTGTATTTAGTGTGTGTCTGAGGAATAGCCTTGAAATATTACAGACCAGACCAGATACACTAAAACTTTGTAAAAGTAAGTATTCGTCATTACAGAGGTATTTGACAATTGATACAGCTTAAAACCCAGTTAATTAAATCTTTAATGAAGAGGCAGGATCAAGCATATGAGTATTTCCTTATGAGATACAGTAAAACTTAGTAAAAATAGTATTCATCATTACAGAGGTAATATGTGTATCAAAACTGAAATCAATTTACAGTATCGAGCATGTGAGCATTTCTTTCTGAAATTTCTCCCAGAAATCTTCTTTTCAAACCCTAGCTTAACACTACTTGTAATCCAACTTGTATTATAAGAATCTAGTCAGAGGAACTCTTATCCTTAAGGAAGTAGAGATCTAATGTATACATTTCTACCACACTAGTGTTCATGAGATGATTCCCCACTTGATGATATTGATGTCTGTATGCCTGTCTACCCTTCCTTCCAACCCAAGGCAAATCCTGGTGGAGGTTGAGAAGGAGCGGGACTCCTGGCCGTTCCTCGTCCCGGTCAATACCAAGCAGATCCCACAGTACCGCAAGATCATCAAGCAGCCCATGGACTTCGGCACCATGAAGAACAAGCTCAAGGAGAAGAAGTGAGTCAATGGAATTTGATTATAATTGGAATGGAATTTAAATTTAGATTTAGATTTAAATTTAAATTTAAATTTAAAAAAGCCCATGAGCTTCAGCTCTATAAGCTCAACAAGAAGAAGTGAGTCACAAATAGCTCAATCGAATTTGAATCATACTTTGATTTTGAATTAAAAATCAAATGAATTGTTTACTAGGGGTATTTTTTAGCAGTAATTGGATTGAGCACATTTTGTTTAAATCCAATCCAGTATTGTTCTTGTTTTGTGTGATTTGTTTTTGTGTTTATAAAGGAAGCCATGTATGTAAACCACATTGTTCTCTATTTCTTAGTCGGCGGACTGTAATGCCTTTCAAATTAGCCAGTTTAAAAAGTGATATATGTCTGTGAGTCATAACTCCTGCAGTGAGAGTTTTGCCGTGGGACGGGATGTAAAAGCGGAGGCATCTTCATGTATCATATGCCTCCCTCCAACCCCTTCCCCCTATTTCCAAGATCCCCAAAGAATGACTATGAGTACATTGTCAGTATGCACATTAGGAATGAATTATTCAAACTAGATCATGACCGCTCTGCACACTGCCATTAATTGTGTCTGCCGTATCACTCAGACAATTATTACATTAAGAAGCAATGTAATAACTCTTCTATTTGCATACAGGTATCTAATATGTCTGTCTTTTTCTTGTTTGTCCAGGTACAAAACGCTGGAAGAGTTTGCGTGTGACGCTCGTCTCATCTTTGATAACTGCGAGACGTTCAATGAGGATGAATCGGAGGTGGGCCGTGCGGGACACGCCATGCGCTCATTCTTTGAGAACCGGTGGATGGAACTCACAGAGATGTCGTAATACTTTCTTTGTTTCCAGTCATCAAAGAAAGAAACACTTGCAATGTCCTCCAAAACAAGATTTCTTAAATTATTGTATTTCTAAAATCATTATTTTGAATAATCTATGCTTACTGTGAAGTTGATGTATTCAGTGTTGTGTTCTCTGTCGTGGTAGTGCTAATGTGTCAAAGCTGTACATGTGTATAGACAGTTGTTGAATAGTTCTTGATTCGCTGGATCCCAGTGGCAGCTGCCGTCTTATCTTGTAGTCTTCTGATTTTCTTTGTGTTTCTTTTCTTGACTTTTTTATCAGCTTCCTTGAATCCAAATATGAACTCTGATGCAAAGTGCTGATTTACTTAATTGAGTTGTCATGTGATGTTCCTGTCGACGGAGTAAATGTCTATCCTACCTCGCAATAATGGCAAGAAAAAAAAACCCCTGGCTCTAGTCTGGGAGTGAGGAATCATTGTCTATCAAACGTCTGGAAACAACATATTAAACTGAAATGGTGTGAAAAGATTGGTGGAAAAGATGGCATAATCATGTAAAAAAATTCTGCCTTGTGGGCGGCCATTTTCTAAGCATATTTTTTCCATGGACATTGGAAAGGAATGAAATTGGAAAGGAATGCAAAGTGTGATTAAAGTACCAGGCCAGTCAGGGTTTTGAAACAAAAGATATGTATTGTTGGTTGGCTTTTAGAAAGGACAACTACAGGAATTTGGTCTGATTTGAACATCACTTCTCTCATTGATATTCTTTGAATTGTGGTATGTATACATGTATGTACCAGCAACTCTAGTGATACCAAAACGTAACTATTTATTGAACTATTCTCCATTATGTGCTCATATATCGTACAATGGAAACTTAATTTATTTGCATTGATAATCCTTCCATTCTAGTTTAGACTAAGAAACAATTATTTATTTGTGGTTGATTGCTGAGAAAGCATGATGCTATAGGTAAATTGTAGGTCTATGTACTTTGATTCATTAATGTGGCTGCTTCCGGCCAGACTGGATTAGTGCGGAAGATGTATGAAATGTGTCGAAGACATCGTGAAATCAGCTAAGTAGCCCAAAGAGAAACAGGCTGCAAACTTACTCTTGGTTCTACCTATGACAAATCTCATGCCTGTTCTTATGTGACAGTAAGCACTTGGAATGTTGATATCACGCTGGTGACTTCTTGTTCTGAATGACCAGTCTTCTGTATTATCTTCATTTTCCAAGAAGTGTCACATTTAAACAATTTATGTGTGGTCGGCTACGTGGCTGCGTTTTGTAATGTATATGAAAACATCAGGTTCTATATTGATATGCAGAGATTCAGAGAATTGTGAATGCGGAAGTTTGATGCAGGCATGAGTTAAAATATCAGGTCATAATGTTGCCAGTTGTAGTGAAGACACAGCATATGTTGTATGATGTGACTTTTGAAATGGATGTTTGCTGTAAGTGTAACATAAGTGATACTTGCAAAGAAGACAAAGAAGGATGTATCGTGACCAAATTGACATTACGGTAATGTTTAAAATGTACAAATACTAAATTGTAAAGCAGAACAAATGTTAGAATTTGTTAGGATTTACCAGAAGTTGATGGCATTGTTAATGCTACAAGGAGAGGGTGGAATGTACAGAAGTTTGTATATGAGAGAGATGTTTCTGTAGGAGACCTTGTCAGTAGATGTACAGGTTTGTTAGAGTAAAGACATTTAGATTGAGGCGAGTAGTGAGGACCTCGACAAAGCAGCCATCTTTACAAGGAGAAATCAAATGGTGCACAGTTATCTCTCATTTGAATATGTCGAGCCATATATCTCGCTTTTTCCAATCACTGTATGTGAAGTACTTAACTGTGATGTTTTTCTGGGAACTTGTGTATTTCCCGTATAACATGTGACTTTGATACTCATGAGGCCATTTTCTTCAGTGTGCTTTAAGCTGGGTCGTGGTTACTACGGTTACACGATGCCCGCAGAGCTCCATACGCATTTTGAATGTCTGTAAATGAGAAGTTGTGTAGATACATGTCATTTGTATGTTGTTTGGTTGAGTAGCCGTGCGAGCTGTGAAGTTTCCATGGTAGGCCGGTCACTTGTTTCTTGAGAAAGCGCTGTAACATAGAGGGTCACATGAGGATTCTGACGGGAACAAAATCTGCTTTGTCGCAAGGTTTAGAGCCGTTTTGTGATGCAAATCTGTAATGGAAGGAGTGCGCGGACTGATGCAGACAGAGCAAGTACAATAACAAGGTTCTGATTTTGAGAGAGAAACCACCACAACACCCTTTTCTAGCAGCCTTATCACTTTGGAACTCTTTTGAGAATAGTTTGTCTTGATCCTCTCCGGTGGCCTTTCATCTTGTGAGTAGTCTTTCATGATTTTGTGTCACTCGTTCAAAAAAAAAGAAAAAAAGAAGAAATTCAGATCAGTCTTGTGGGGGAAGATCCGTGTTGTGTCGCAGTATTTTTCCATTTTGTAGCTTCCTTTGTCCTCTCTCTTCCTAACATGAAAAAAGTCAATATTCTAATAAAACACAGATGACTTATATTCTCATATTGGTGGAATTTCTTTGTGTGGTATTTATGCATAGCACAGGCTAACTAGCGGAATGTGTTAACATAGTTTGTCATGTCTAGGCTTAAACATTGGACCAAGTATCATGTAACATAGCAGACATATTTGTGAGATAAACTTAATTCATGTTTTTGTGGTCGAAATGAGTAGTATATTTTTCATTACTATGTGCAACTGTATTTTGTGTGATGATAACATTTTTGTTCCTCTGCTGAGTAACTTTCTAGGCAG
Organism: Arbacia lixula; assembly: GCA_963669155.1. Lineage (NCBI taxonomy): Eukaryota > Metazoa > Echinodermata > Echinoidea > Arbacioida > Arbaciidae > Arbacia > Arbacia lixula. The sequence goes on along the minus strand of OZ022576.1, from coordinate 20,345,731 downwards.
TGATTAGATACAGAACATAGGTACTAATAAGCAGTACATCAATGTCAAGTTTGTTTCTCTACAATAGCTGTGTTTTCACTCATGCAGAAAGTATAATAATATTAGTGTATAAACTTGTTGAGTAAGGATTTGATTGTACGGTACTCGAAACAAAATATAAATGCATGTTTCAGAAAAGTTGTCAGTTGAAATAATGTACGAGACACCATTGCGTTTGCAACCGTTTAAGGGTTCCGTGATGGGAGAAAAACAAAAATGTGAGATGGAATTCTGCCTCGGGTATGGGCAATAAGAGGCAGCGAAGAAACCGTATCCTTGCCTCACAATAGTAATGATGCTATTTTTCATATTTTCATGAAAACACTCTGTCTTGCCTCTATGTATGTTGTGTATTCGATGGCAGAGACTGTCTGGTGTGCAATGATTGCAGGTCTAACGATATGGTGATGCCCCACCCCCAATCATCATTCTCCATTGAATCTTGGGCCTTGCTGTCAAACAAATACACAAACTACCATGTCTGATTGTTGTCTTCATTACAAATAATAAGTCATGTTTGTACAGAATATTGTATGTTAGATTACATAATAAGTTATTTTTCTGTCTGTGAACTAAAACGCGATATATTCAAACTTTCCATTATTTTCTTTTCAGTGTTACATGTACAAGCAAAAGGTACCATAAAACCCCTTTTCCTGCCCTTCCCCAATCCTTGGCAACATGTCTTTGCCAGTAGATATCTGTCTGCGAAATACAGTGGTCAGCTATTTATTAATAAAATACTGATTTCTTGTGAAGACGCAAACTTTGAGGACCATTTTCTCAGTAATCGTGTATAATATATCATGTTCATATGGACTTGGGTTTCGTTATTTTGCTCCTCCATATACAAAGTACACTGTGATGTATCAATAGACTGCGCAATATTTCCTTCATAATGTACCGTGGCATGATATGGAGACTGCTATCCTAGTTGGATCATAAAGTGAGTTGTACTCACCCCTCTCTCATAGAAATCAAACCATTCAAAGCTGACACGGATACACTGCACTTCGAAAATGGCTTCCATTGTTACTGCAAAGAAAGTGATCATTCTTGCTCACATGTAAAGGTTACAGCAAATCTATGGTCAGTGTCACATATGTATAAAAGCTCACACCTCGCCTTGTCTCTCTCTCTCTCTCTCTCTCTCTACTGTTTGCTTGATTTGAGCAAAGTTACCCAACAGTTTCCATCAAAATTTTTCCATTCCTCTTGTTTTTTTTCACATTTTTTTCCTGTAATGCATTTGGTATTATCTGTTATACAGAAGTAGAGAAACGAAGCACATACCGTACTTCATATAGATTCTGAACCTCAGAAAAGAGAAGAAAAGGCGAAACCCATGTGAGGAACGGTTGCGTCGATGTAAAAAGAATATTAGAACCTTGATTGATTTTATTTTGTTGTAGTTATATTTTGCCTGTGTGTTCTTGATGTTTGTGTCATAGGTGCAAAACGATGTTGAATCCAACATGACCCCTTTTATTTTTATTCGTCCCGTGGTATTTCTGTTTTTTCTTCTGAATGAATGTTGTACAGTATGAGTAGTAGATGTCAAGTGTCTAGAAATAGTGACCAGTTTTGTAGTGGAAGAAGAAAAAACATAATTTGATTGAAAAGTGTCTTGTGAAAAAAATAAAATGTTAGTCTGAGACCAAAATTACAAGTTATGTTCATTTCCTTATTTGCTTGTCATTCTATGTAAATGGGTATTTTTGTCAAGGGTCAAATTCAATGACACACACAAAAACACACACACAAACGAACACACACACGCTTGCACATGCATATGTATACACAAGGATCAGTACTGGACTGCCATATGCTCAAACGGAATGTAGGCAAAGGTTAGTGAGCCACGGGGAAAGTGCTGGTTCACAAATGTAACACAGGCATGTTGACAGTGAAGTGCCAGTTCTAACAAATGTTTGGAGAATTTTGTAGAACTTGATATAGTTTGCCTTTTAATTCCAGAAACTAGGATTTAAGTCACATTTTTTTTTTAGTGTATGAGAGGGTAGTTGGTGCTGGATATTTGTATGTTGCATTTTATTCACCTATCACTTCCCATCCTCTGACTTCTTCATACCATTTCATTTCAGAGTGAAATCAAGCTTATCTGACAAATAATCCAGCTTGAAGATCCTATACAAGGTGAATTTTTATATTAATCCATCAACTTTAACTTCTAAGCACATAAATAATCTTGGACATAGACAAAGCACATATTTAGTTCATGTTTGATAATTTTTTATAAGATTTGACTTTATCATTATTCACAATATACATGTACAACAAAAATGCATTTTAGACTGTATGTACATAGTACAAGATTTTATATACATATAAATGCAATTATAACCTCGAAGATGCCCAACTTATTTCTTCCTGCAATGCACTGTCTGTACAGGAACTCTTCTATATCTCAATTGCATGATTTTGATTGTCTGATAAAGATTTGGCAATTGGAGAAAGAAACGTTACCTTTAGTATACATGAAGTACAATGGATCCTTTTGATGATATTGGTAATTTTGTTCTTTAAAGGGCAAAGTCCTATCATTTTCCACTAAAATTTGTTGTTCAGAATATTTTCCTTACCACACTGAAGTGCAAAAAAACACATTCTAGGAACAGTTGAAATAATAAATCAAAATAAAAACATAGTTTTAGTCTCTGTATGCATTCAAGTGTCTGCTGGCTGTATCTGTGATATCACAGGGGTACTACAGCCAACATGTACTAGTACATACAATGTCGGCAACAAAAGGAACCTTGTAAGTTGTTTAAATATTTCCTGAATAAGATTTCTTTGTAAGTAGTTACTACACAATGCAGATAAATAGCATTTTGTGTTGTCAATAATGCTCGTTTTACTACTTTATGGAGAGTGCGCCCTTGAAGAATGATTACAGAAACTAACATGATATGGCTGTCATGATTCAGAAAATGAACGGACTACAAGCCAGAAAACAATACACCTAATGACATATGTAGTATTCTTGAATCATTACAATATAACCCATGTAGTTCGTATATACACATAAAAAAAAGAGATCTGATGTGCACCCTATGTGTCATAATTACTCTTCACAAATCATGCACCTTCACACCCATACTGTGCCTTCACCATGCACAGTTTACCAAGAGTTTACACATTAATACACTAATTTTGTTCATATTGCACATCATAAAATACTAGATTAATTAATAGAAATGAAATGAGAGTTCAAATAAATGGGTTACTTCATTGCAGAGCAAATACTCTGATCTTGTGTGAAAAAGTGACAGGTAGTGGATCTGTTTTACAGACAAGACAAAACCCTTCCATCAACAAGAACAGCATGTACTGTACATCAAAGTTATGAAATGTGAAATTGAACAGTAAAATGGAAATCAAGTTAAAAACAAACTTCTCTGAAGTTTGCCCCCCATGCTGTCAGGTTCAACTTCTGATGCAAATGTAAAATGAAAGTTGAAGCTAACAACCATATCTTGTATTCACCCTTATAATCATGTGTTATCACAAATATCCCTGCAAACAACATCTCATCAAGTCATTTACATTGTGATGTAGGCCTTGCAGGCGAAAGGTTGTACTTACAAACAACCAAGACAAAATTAATTTGAAACATAGAAGTTAATGTAAACCCATTGTAAGTCACTTCTCAGTTCCAACATTGAGGGAGATTTTTGGATGCTATGCTCTCCTATATTCCATGGTATTTCATAACCATCACATCCTGCAAAAGGGATACACCACCTTTATTCCTGAAAGGAGTCTACTAAGATTGTTACAACATTAAAAAAATAGGGCCTCTGCCACTCCAAACCGGAAACCAATTTACTTTCCTTGTAGCAAAGAGATGGTAAGTACAGTAATCAAAATGTACACGAAGCTGAGCTTGGGAATTTGTTTCTAGTTAAAAAAATTATAAACTTAAATAGACATTTTCACAGAGAATGAGGGGCAAGATGGACTGATTCAATGCTGAACCTGAAACCTGCACAGCCTTAATCAAGTGGCTTATTTATCAAAACCTTGTTCACATACCAAGAAAATAAGAAGGTACCATATGTACCAGAAGAAATGTTTTCAAAAGGGAACAAAATATAACATGCTAGGACAATTTGCAAGTACCAGGACAACAGACGGTGGTTTCACCATCTTGATATAAAAATCATGACATAAAATGCTGTCACTGTTCAAAAGCTAGAGAAGTCTGGCCATACAGTATATGAAAAGTAAGAGCATCAATTGAGGATCAAAGACAATTTTATCACTTCACTTAAAGGCAAATAGATACACTTGATTATTGCAAGATTTCACACAGTATCCACATATCAAAATATAACATAACAAAGAGCAAATATCTTTGAACAATTAGCACAGGCTTCTATGAGCGTTTATGGAATGCAGCGTACATGAACTCTCTCAGTGACAAACAATGCAGTCAACATGTAAGATGTAACACAATTAATTACCTATGGGACACAGAGGCTTAACTGAAGCTTCAGATGCTCAACCAGAAATAAGATTACAAGTTAATGGTCGGCAAAACAAACATACTGACATGCCATTGTAAGGGTGTGTGATGACATTGTGTTTACAAGTAAATGGGCCTTGAAAAAAGAAAGCTATTAGGCACACCATCAAAACACCCACACCAGTAGGCAAAATACCAATAATGAGATTGCCATTTCCATGTGTTTTCAGTACATGTCTCAAGCAAAACAATCTTTCAATAAGCCTAGTCTTTGTTGACAATTATGAAGGTCATGATGTACTCATGATTTTTATTTTGTTGACAATCAATATAGAGTTGCTAGGTGTACAAAAAAAACACATTGAAAATTCGTGCAATTATTTGGACAACTATAGATGGAAAATGAATAGACGACACTGTGCGATGCCATGAGCTGATGTAATGATGAACATATAACTTATCACTTGCAAATTAACTGACGCGAATTGATTTCCCTACACGTCTGTTTCACTCATCTTCATTGGAACATCATATCACATGACAAGCATCTTCACATCCATATCACAAATCCATAAACATGTGCTTCGTTATGTGCTACGGAAAAGCCTAGGCACACTTTGCAAATGTAAACGATCCTACAAACATGTATTGTATTTCAGCGCAGCATTAAAAGCAAGGGGTAATAGTGGTTAAGACAACAGCACATTACCACTACTACCCCTTACATGTACCTCTCAAGTGCAGAGTAACACAATCACCTACAGTCACTAATTGTTTTTCCCATATCACAGATTAATTCAAGAAACAAATAAAATGCAATGAAAGCATTGGTTCATTCTACACATTACCTTTTATGCATTTCGATTATGACAATCATCATGAACATTTGGAAAAAGGAAGATGACGCAACAATCCAGTCTTGTCACTGAGACGGGAAGATTCGGTCATCGTCGTTGTCCAGGGCCTCATCGCTTGGGCGGTCGTGCCCGGCGATGCCTGGCCAGGAACCGGATGACCCAGTTGACGATGAGGGGCCAGACCAAGAGGATGAAGACAGACCTGAGCGGCAGGGTAGGGAAGGGCCACCAGGAGGGGGCAGCGCTACGGGCTTGGGGTGGGGCAGAGGTGGTAGGCAGACCAGCTCCCTGGGGGTATGGGATCCCCTCCTTCAGGTAGGCTTGCTGCGTCTCCAGCTGTAGGGATGGGCAGTGGACGGGGTGGTTACCAGGTAGTGGATACTGAAGTTGAAGTTGTAAGAGTATGAGTTTATACTGCACCTTGTTTGCTTACTGTAGATTTTGCATTAAGTTTCATACTCGAAATGCACAGTTTGGAGCACGTTCATAATACTATTGAGAACATTTTCCATGGATAATGACTTTGCATCACTTTAAAATCAAATGAGTGGTTAAACAATTGTAATAAATATAGACAACTGCTCTGATAACATGCTTGACACCATGTAAACACAGAACTCACATCTCCCTTCAATGGTGTAACCACTCCCAATCTACAAATGAATACACATAAATACCGAAGAGTACCAGCACCTGGTATTATACAAGTATGTCAGCACCACCCATCCTTACCTGGTGTCTGGAGATGGCTATGGTCTCTAGCATGTTACATCTAACTTCGACTGTATACTCATTCTCAATCAGCACATAACTACACATGGATACCAAAAAGTGACAGCTATGCTTTGAGTATACTATCACCACCCATCCTTACCTGGTGCCTGGAGATGGCTATGGTCTCTAGCGTGTTACATCTCACTTCAACTGTATACTCACTCTCAATCAGCACATAACTACACATGAATACCAAAAAGTGACAGCTATGCTTTGAGTATACTAGCACCACCCATCCTTACCTGGTGTCTGGAGATGGCTATGGTCTCTAGCGTGTTACATCTCACTTCAACTGTATACTCACTCTCAATCAGCACATAACTACACATGAATACCAACAAGTGACAGCTATGCTTTGAGTATACTAGCACCACCCATCCTTACCTGGTGTCTGGAGATGGCTATGGTCTCTAGCATGTTACATCTAACTTCGACTGTATACTCATTCTCAATCAGCACATAACTACACATGGATACCAAAAAGTGACAGCTATGCTTTGAGTATACTATCACCACCCATCCTTACCTGGTGCCTGGAGATGGCTATGGTCTCTAGCGTGTTACATCTCACTTCAACTGTATACTCACTCTCAATCAGCACATAACTACACATGAATACCAAAAAGTGACAGCTATGCTTTGAGTATACTAGCACCACCCATCCTTACCTGGTGTCTGGAGATGGCTATGGTCTCTAGCGTGTTACATCTCACTTCAACTGTATACTCACTCTCAATCAGCACATAACTACACATGAATACCAACAAGTGACAGCTATGCTTTGAGTATACTAGCACCACCCATCCTTACCTGGTGTCTGGAAATGGCTATGGTCTCTAGCGTGTTAAGCCTCACTAGGACGCTGTTCATGTCTCGCTGCAGCCGCTCCAGGGAGACTGTGATCTGCTCCACCACCTCTACAGGCAGGGGTGACCCAGGGGGGCTGCCAGGTGCCCTGTTGCCCCCTGGTGTCCCTCCCACTCCGCTGCCTCCTCTCCTTCCTCCTTGCCCTGAACCATCAACACTCTCTTGAGCACCCCTCACTGGTCGGTTCGGTGAGTTGTTGTGACCTGTTCATACGCACAAGAAGCAATGCACCATTAACATACCAAACAATAGAATATCCTCCTTTTCTGACAACACTAGGGACTCTATTAAAGGATTTATTGAATACAAATATCTTCATAATCATATGTGCAGGTAAAAGATTGTAAAATTTTTATTTGATTACTTTTTATACTTCTCTGCACTTTAGCTTTCAAGTAGATTACAGCAAGATAATGCGATGAACTTAATACCAAAAACTTTATACAGGTTTCATAAAGATGACATGAAGGATATTTTACATTTTTAACCTCTATAACTAAGTTAACATTTGTTCTGACTTACCTCAATAAAGTTCCCAGCTGGATATCAACTCTAATCCCAAACAAAGCAAAGACAATAACTCTAAAAATTTGTTGAAAAATGCCTGGCATCATTAATGATGTCACCATTTTACATGTACTACATGTGTTATACATCTTCCATTTCTTTTATTAGTATCACAGGAATGATGTTTCCTGTTGATCTCATGTAGGTCTATCTCCCTAACCTAATGACCACACAGCCTCACCTTGTGAAGAGCCCTGTCCCAATGACCTGGACTGTCCTTGACCTTGATGGCCCTTTGATCCACCGGCAGGGGGATTTCCCCCTCCTCTGCTGGAGGGTGAGGGTTGAGGGGGTGTGGAGCAGGCACTCATAGTGTAGTGGGGTACCACCACTGCATCCATGTCATCTAGGGGGAGGGAGAGACAAGATGTAGGTAGGACTTATGGAGATATGTTTTTGTGTTAGCTAGGTCTGTTAGCTTGGTCCCTCAGCTTACACGACCACCATTACACTCGTGGTGGGTGTCACCATCAGGCACATTACCATGGTAACACATACTGAAATATTTGAATTCCCATTATACAAGGACAGTTCATCATAATGGTCAATTACTAGCAATGAAAATATTCATAGAAGGTGAAAGTATCAGTAAAATTGGCCAAGCAGGAAGGAAGGAGGTTTGAAGCTAGGCCACTCCTTACCAATGGCAACACCTGTATGTTGCTTGTTTTGGGTGAGCACAAATACATTGCAACCTATAGCTTCTTGTAATTCTATTGCCAAGGTACCTGGTACAAGCTGCTAGAACTCTTTAACTTGTGTTTCACTATACATGCAGATAAAAGATTTATATTCAAACCTGTATCTTTTTGCTTAATACACCAATCAGGTATCATATTGCTTTAAAAGGGCTTCGTGCCTGGGAATTCCTTCGTTTCGGAGTACCGTTGGTCTAACTCACTGTGTACTTCAACCCTTGTGACGACAGCATTGACTCCATTGAATGGGGTGGAGGTGAGCTGCTTCTCTTCCTCCTCCTCTTCCTCCTCAATCGCAGAAGGGAGAGAGCTGACGTGATCCACACTGATCTGTGATTCACACATAAATGGCAAGAAAAGCTAAGGATGAGTCTGAATGGATAATCCTTGCACAAACCAACAAAGAAGCAATTCCTTTGTGAGGACTACTACTGAATCCTAATATGATTAATTTCATAGTACACCATGTGGGAGTGTTTAAAAAGGAGTGTTGCTTATTCCTTCAAAACAACTCTAAAAAGAACCATTCAGAGAGCAAGTGAGTGGGAAAGTCATCCCATAATGCATTGCGTAGCTATAATTAGACAATGTTTGCAGTCATGTCCGTTTCCAGTCTAGTATACTAGTACATGAAACCAGAAGTGGATAAGACTGTTGCTGCCGGTGCATTATTTTTCCCTACATGAGTTATGGAGTATAACATTCACTCATTTATCAACCCACCATGAAAATGACCCAACCTATCTGAGTTAATTTACCTTGCCCATGAGGGGCTCATCGACTGAGTCACAGAACTCATCTCCGTCTGACTCACTGTCACTGCTGGCTGATGGGAGCTCCCCCACACCCTCCAGCTGGCTTTTGGAGACCAGGATTGGGTGGCTCAGCTCAGCCGCATCTGGGTGGAGGGACACCATAACATGGATGGTTGCTTGCTTGTAGCTTGCATTCACCTCACAACTTTAACCTGCTGACTCCTAGATTATCTCATTCCCATAAACTTAACACAAGGGTGAATCAACCTTAAAACTTACATTCTCAGCCATGTATAGTCTACAAGCATTTTGCACAATTTATGTAAATGTGGCCTGGAAATAAAACTTTACTTTGCATGTAAATTCATTTTCTGAAATACCTCCACGCAATCTTCCATATTTCTTACTTTGTTTTGATGATTCCACCAAGACAAATTGCTTCTCTCGTCCCTCCTCCTCTTCTCCCTCCTCCCCGACCAGCTCTGATGTAGGCACAGTCAAACGTTCCTTAATCTCTGCATCTTTCTGGTAATGATCTTCACTGTCCTCCATGTGACCATTGGGGACCGCTGAGACCTCGTGGGCAGCACCATTGGTCAGTGCCACAGCACCATCACCTGGACAATGACAGTAAAAAATGGGAAGAATACTAAAATTTTTCACTAAATTTGTATTAATTTTGTATCCCAAATTATCTTTGACCATCTACCTTCTCCCATTTATCGTATGGACGTTCCAAGTACTGTCTAGTACTTAGACATCACAATGCTCATTTTGTAGATCATTCAGATAAACATGCCAATAAAAGTACTGTCCTCTGATATTTTCTACATTTCTTTTTAATTATTTGGAGGGTGGGCTATGTACCCCTGTACCCTACCCGATAGCTACGTTATTGTCAACAGTCAACTTGACACCTAGAAAAATCGCGGGCCTTGCGTTGAGAACCCGATGCATGCATTCTGGAGGCGCTCTGCATGCGCTGGTCAGGCGCTAGCCATTCGTCCAACGCGCTAGCAACATGCAATGCGTTCATTGCAGTTTTTAGTGTGTTCACTCTGTATACGTTCTACATTCGCTATATACCCGCCCAGGATACGCACAGCGCGTTTTCAACACGTTATGCATTCGCTAGCCTCTATCCAAATCTTGACAGAAGTTGGGCGCACAACAACGCACTTATCTTATTTTCCATTTTTTGCCAATTTTTCAGTGCGTTGGCCGTGCGTCGGCTCTATGTGGCCGAGACTTAAATCCCAATATGTATTCTGCACTAATCAGATACAGATTGATAATAACTGAAGACTGGAGTTCACTTACCCCTTTCACTGACACCGTCATCTCTCATCTTGACCGTCCCATTACCAATGTGACCATTGACCTTGGCTGCCTCCGGAGTGACCACAGCTTCTTCTTTAGCCGCTTCCCCCTCACTGACCAGCTCAAAGAATGGACCCATAATCTTCAAGAAGCCCACCACATCCTCTGTCTGGGGCATGGTCTCAATGATCTGAAAAAAGCCAGCCATTGCAGAGCAACAATAATGTGAATGTGTCGATGACTGATCATTATGGGATGTAACAAGTTACATGTTTATAAGATGGAGTTCTAGTAAGATGAACTGTGATCGGTTGAATCTCTCTCACATGTCAGTGATGAATACCGTATTTCACATTCACATTTACCTATCTCAAGCTCTAGCATGTACACAACAAATTTGGAAATCACATCCAGGAGATCTATGCTGTTGTACATTCAAGACATTTAAGATATTCCTACCCAGGCCTTTGCCCTCAGTACAAATAAAACTACGCTTGGAAAATTGTAAATTTATCATTGCATATATTCGATTATAAGCTCCTGATCATGCACTACAAATATGACATACATGTAGTAGACTCAGTGTACATAAACTGTACATATAGGATGGCTACAATCACAAATGTACAAATACTGAACATAAACATCTGTTCAATTTATAAAAAAAAAGATTAAATATAATTCCTTGACTTTGCTGTCAAATATGAATGACCCCAATTTTTTTTTATTTTTTCCTGAAAAGGCAATAAAATGGAAACGTCAGAGACACAAACAATAACAACTAAACAACAATTCATGCAGACAAACAAAATGTTACAAAACAGTCAGTAGGGGAGTTCAGACATTGGGAATACAACCATTATGTTCGTTTCCATGATGTGTCATCCTGTACTTGTGCAGGCACACTACTGTCAATATACCTGGGGCCATAATGTATTCATGAAACCTTGCTAAACCTAGTGAGTTGATAAAGTACAGTTAGCTGCTGTACATGCACTTTTAGCAACTACAGTGTAGCTAGCCAAGACAGATTTCACTGAACTTTCAGCAATAATGGCCCCTGGAATTTGAAATATTCCACATAATTTGGTCCAATTACACAAAGTATATATATGCATGATGGGCAAAGTCCATAGCTGCACAGTAGAGTTTAATGTAGGGTGGTCCTGTGACAAAATACTCAATCTTGAGTACAAGTATCTTCATGGGCAATACAAAATTACCACATTGGAGTGTTAAGTTTTACTTCAACTGGGTTTTAAAAAATGGAAACAAATATTTTAGTTAATATCTGGTATTTCCCCCTTAATGTGCATGTGCAGTAGAAACACACAAATACAAGCTACAAAATCAATACAAATTGAATTCTTTCACTCAATAAATGAAATTTTGTTGATGTTTGAATACAATTGTGTATCATACATGTATACACATTTAAACCAATAACTAGATTAGCAAGGCTGATAAAGGTAGTAGTACATGTGCGAGGGCGGAGGGGATGGGATGGAAAGCATGATGATAAATAATAAAGTAAGTTTATGTTCCTATTTCTAAAAAAAACAATATGAAAGAGAAATATATAGGACTCACTTGGTACAAGTGGGGTATGTCCCGAGCTTTAGAATTTGACAGAATAATCTACAATGCATAAAGAAAAACAAAACAAGAAATACCAGATAGAGCATTATAATAAAAAGTCAGTACTTATGTAACAAGTATATCACTGTCACTTGATGTAATGCATAGTAAACAGAGATGTACATTAACATTGTATGTGGAAGCAAACAAAAAACTAAAAGTAATGCGACTATACTAAGCTTCTTTCATAAAACAGAAATAAATCATGCAAGTTTATCAATGATTAGTCAACTATAAAAAAAACAAGAACAAAGACACCAAGAAAGACAAATAACGTACTTCACAATACTAGCATTTGAAAAATATTGTTCACGAGCATCCTTACCTTTAATAGTTCATTGACATACAGTGTCTTTGCCTCCTCACTTTCCATAGTCCCTAAGCATGACCATGCTTCCCTGTGGTTAAAATGAGCATTAAAAAGAAGAGATATACACAACAGCTCAAAGGAATTGGCATAGGGAAAGGGAAGAAAAGGAAGCTTTTAACCTAAAAAGCATCATGTTTCATGCTGAAATAGACAAAATATACTGCGGTTTAAAACTGCGGGTCCTTCCCTTTCCCCACAATGAACAATCGTGTACAACGGATAGCGGAGCGTGGTCGCTAGCGGTCGTGTCCATTTTTGCTTATTACATGACGTCATCCAGCCACTGCCGAGAGCCAATTTATGAATGAAAATATAGTAAGCATGCGCAGTGCAAGCCTTCTATGTCCCCACACAGTATTCCACCAAAACAAGTGTAAAATTCTCTATCACCTCGTACCAAAATCGACCTAGAATTTCACTTTCCTATATTTTATATGAATTTTGAAAGGTATTCTCAGAGGATCTATTTTCTCACCGATACCGCACAGGTAAGCGAATTTCGATTGCTTCTTGCTTTTCCGTGAAAATCGTACGAATTAGCGTCACCCCTGCATCGTGTTTGTTGGAATTTGTAGAGTCTATCGCAACGTGTACAAAGTCAATTGGCTTCCGGGTTTTAGGACCGTCAGTCAATATGCATGAAATTGCAGAGTTTCGATAATTTTTCGATCGATACTGGAGCGATCCGATCACGAACCAAGACCATTTCCTGCGTACACAATGTGACCGGATATCGTTATCGCTATCGATACTTCCACACGCAGTCGGAAGGCAACCACGTGGTCATGACGTGATCTGCGCGATTGCCCAATCAGCGGTCTCCGAATCGCTGTGCGCGGACGATCTATCCGTTGTAAACAGTCTATGGACAATAGTTCGTTGTGTTCCCTATGGCAATTCCTTTGAGCTGTAGTGTACATGTATGGAGCAAAGGAGAACAAGGAGCATTAGATCAACATGATACAATCTACGTGAATCAAACCCTAGAAATCTCTATGGACAAAAAAGCTACCGGAACAAAACAAACAATTTGTTGTCATCAACTCATCCAAAACTGTTATAGCAGATGTACATGTCATGTACCATGACGATAATTTGTTCTATAGAATTCATGCATAGAAAATAGGCAACTGTTATGCTTTCTTTGTTTCAATAGAACTTTACAAAAATGCTACACAAAGTACATTGTACATACAATACATACATCAATACTCATATAGAAAAAATGGATATGAATAATTTACTAACAGAAAAATGTGATCATTGTACACCATTACATTAAAAACTCAAGCTAATTTTCATTGAAAATGGGAAGTGTATAAAAAAGAACACATATCATTGTCAACAAAATATTAGGGGAACATTTTATATGGAATTTCACGACCGTTCACTATCAGTAGATGTACATGTACATGTACATGTTGAGGATGTGTTTATGTTGATAGCTTTACAACCAGACCCATGTACATGTACATAGTTCCATAGATGCATATAGATGCATGTAGGAACCAAAGTTTAGAGTTATTAGTTGATCTCTGTATGTTGACTTATTGATACAATTATAATTTAGTACTTAATTACAGGAGATAACTTAGCAGAATATACAACCAATTAGTTAATTACCACTTCTGAATAAAGTAATCTTAGGATCTCACCCTCATTCTCTTCATTTTCTGATCTAATTGGTTAACAATTCCAATAAGAAAATACACAAAAAGTTTCTTACCCTTGCAGGAGCTTATCTTATCACTTAATTGATTTGCTGTATACTGTACTTTAATCCTATTGGACATCTAATTTTGTACAACTGTTTGAACAAACATGTTACCAATGTAAATTTGACTGTGTGATGCTGCACTGTACTGTGACATTGCAACACTTTATCTTCTTCTGAAGTGTTCTACAGTGATCCAAATTTAGCTGACCCACTGTATTCCCCTTTGGTACAACTGAATAAATATCCAGGTAAAACAATTAGCATTCTTTCATCAACTCTTTGGTGTATTCTGCTCCAAACTTAGTATGGTATGAAGTTAGAAAGAACATGTATGCTGTGAAAGTATGAAACCAATCATTGCGAAAGCCCTGTGATGAATTGTTTCCTTTTCAAATCTTTTCCACAAAATACGGTACTAACATTGCATGGTATAATATGTGTCCATACTGACAGCACAAATACAAGCATTATTTCTGAAAGTGATGAAGTTCATCAAAGCAAAGAAAACTACAGGCTACAGGAATTGCAATTAACTTTTTAAAGTTGCCAGCAAGACCACTTACGCTGTTTTAGGTGGTCAATGGCCCTTGGACCTGTTCAGGGAGAGCCCTGTAAAGTATCCATTAATTGAACAACAACAAAAAATAATGCAGAAATATACGTTACATAACAAATAGGATATTTTAAAAAAAATGCTGCACATTTACACGATGGAAATACAAATTTCTTAACACAAATTTCACTATAGTTTAAACTCACCATTTCTGTGACTGGACCACATTCCAGAATCCAGGTTTGGAGGTATTGCAAGGACCTTCCGTGGCCTGTTTAAACAGCCCATAAAACCGCTTCATCATATCATACGATGGTTGAAATGGGCCTAGAGGATGGACAAACAAATAGGAACTCAGTAAGTATTAGTCAACTTCATAATGCACGCATTCTGAAATGTTATTGCTACACTATACAACACCTACATGTACATGTTAGACGATACTAGAGTACACATGTAGTGATTTTCTGTTATGACATTACAATACCACCATTGGTGTTTTGGTACCATATTGTAAAGAACCAAATATAATTTCATAATTAGGGACCAAAGGAACTTTGGAAGGTTTGTAACTCCCCTCATGTGTTGGTTGCCTGTCAGTTCGTTTAGTATGAATATCTTTTGAGCCAGTCTCTAACTTACTCCTATTGCTGAGCAATGTTGAAATAAGTATCTACATGTATACAAAAGGCACACATTTCTTCTATTAGTTTTCTCCTAAGTCCCCAACTTAAAAAAGAGGTGCCTAAGAGAGCAAGAAAGGTGTTCCAGAACCTCCTCTTGAGGCTCTCCAAAGTTTTCTCCTAAGTTCTCTCCTAAGAGCATTCTTGATTACCAATCCTCCTAACATTATGATTTGCATAAATTGCATTAAGATAAGAGAGAACTTAGGAGAAAACTTAAAGGGTTCTGGAATTGGCCATATCGTGTTATAAGCCACTTAGGACCTCTTGGAACACCTACCAACATTTGCAGGCAGATTCAATGAAATGATGGCTTCAATGATTTTTGAAAGAAATCTTTTGTTCTTGATGTGAAACTTCCACACAGACAAACCAAAGATAGTGACCTTGCTTCAACACATAATTCTCAATTGATACAATAATTTCTGAGTAGGAGGTGACATTTGTTGGCTATGAATATTTAAATCGTCAATCGTTTTGACAGAAAAAATAGCACACGGCAAACGAGTGGGAAAATTAATTAACGAGCGTTAAATTATTTATTCATATATGCATTAGCATACAGCATTTTCATATTCAAAATGGCAACCCGCATTGAACGAACAAAAAATGAATAGGACCTTGTCCGAATTTTTTGTTTGTAACCGAGTTGAATAATCCAGATATTGTAATAGAACCTTTGCGATAATATTTAAATACCAATTGTAGATTTGGGTTTGTGAAAGAGAAGGAAAAGCAAAATTGATCAGCTGTTTGTATTCATTTCAATTTTTCATTTTGTCTGCACCGAGCAAAGTTCAATCACCACACAGTGTACAGGTGTAATGTTTAGTCTCGGGATCTCAGCGACTCAGCGGATCCAACATCCCACATAGACCGAAAAATCAGTCTCGGTAGGACGTTGGATCCGCTGAGATTGCATCTGGCTCCTCTGAACGCCCTATCTAGAGACTAAACATTGCACCTGTACACTGTATGGCGATCGATGTGGGTCGCTATTTTGAATATGAAAACGCAAATGCTAATGCATATATGAATAAGTAATTTCACGCATGCGCACATTTTTTTCCCGCTCGTTTGCCGTGTGCTATTTTTTTTTCATCGAACCGATTGACGATTTAAATATTCATAGCCAACAACCCGTCGAACAATTTGATTGGTCAAATTTATGTCAGACTCGAGCAGATTGAAAATGTCTGCGATAAACGTGTGATCAGCGGAAAGTAAGTCTTTAATTTTCACCTTTCTATACATTTGGGGGAATCTTAGTCCTAGAATTTATCAATATATAATATAGATCTAATTTTGATTGAAGTAGATTTGTTGCATCATAGCTTGAAAGATGTTAAAATTTTAGACCAAGTAGCTGTGATAATCTAAAAATACGTTTTCCTATAGACTTTCCACTATCCGGGTAACTTTCTACTCAAGCATTGAACTTGTATGGTGTAGAAGATCGCCAATGCGCATGTGGTGTGCATATACCGTCTATTTTCTGGAGTAAGTCCAAAAATGTAATTTCGATTAAAGAATGCCCCGAATGAGACGGTTATTCCTGTCTACAGAGCTCAGAGACTGATTTTTCGGTCTAAAATAAATAGAGACCAGAGTACATAACATCTATGCCACCTGTTGAATTTGAAAGAAATTGATGCGCATGGTATGGCTAGTGGCCCATTCTCACCGCGGTCTCCTTAATCGATGCACGTGTACGCACTAGCAAAAATGCGTACAAGAAGGAAATGGTAAGCGTATCACGCTAGCCCCGGGACTGCTCCCGCGCAGCGGGAGCATCCTGAGGGCTCGCCACCAATTTCCCTGCATGTCTGGTCCGACTACCGGGAAATCAACCCGTGCACATGAATGAATTACTCATTTCAGGTACATTTATCACATATAAATGGCTAAATGTATTGAATGTATACTTGAGCTATAAAATTGTTTGAAAATGCTAAGCAACGTTGCATATTTCCTCTTCACATATGATCATGATCTTTGTAACAAATACGGTTTGCCGAGGCTGCCATCTTGGCTGCTTCAAAAACGTATACTGTAAAGGGAAACTAGCGCATGCGCATTAAGTTTTGCATCGCAGCTGCTGTCGTGTGATTCTGAACAACTTTAAGTCGAAAACAATTTTTAAAAATGCAACATGGATTAAATTCATCTTCAAACCAACTACGGAATTATTCAGGTATATATTTTACGTAAATATGTGCAATAGATTTGAGATTTGAGTTACAGAATTGCTGAAACCAACGAATATAATCACTGCTAATCTCAACTTCCTTACTTCAAAGCTCCGTGCTACGCAGCCCGCTCACTGTGTGAGCGGGCTGGTCGCAGTAAGTATCACGCGTGAGACTACAGTACAGATTCACCGTCGGAACTAGACAGGAATAAACGCCTCATTCGGGGCATTGTTTAATCAAAATTACATTTTTGGATCTCGATAGGGTGTTCAGAGGAGCCAGATGCAATCTCAGCGGATCCAACGTCCTACAGAGCTCAGAGACTGATTTTTCGGTCTACAACGTCGGCACAACAGTTTCGGTCAAGCTACGAAATTACGAGTCAAAAAACGCAAGTTTCATCAAATTCTCGTCTTTTGAAATTAGAAGACGCAAGCGCAAGATATCCCTGGATGGATGGCTAGTTCGCTGAAAAAAAAAGACTTTCAATTTTGAAAGGTAGGATATGATTTGAATGCCAAGTGTCCGGGGGAAAGAGTCCACTAGTAGTGGCTTCGATCACGAGAATGCCACAGAATCTTAGACTCAGGATAAGATTTCTCCTAAGTGAGCACTTAGGATCGTTCTGGAATAACACCCCTGGCCCTAGCCCGGAGACGCCCGGCCTGTCCAGCTTCCGTGGCCATGACGCCTGGGCCCTAGCGACGCGAACCCAGGCCAAGTCCACGGACAAGCTCTGGGGATGCTGCTGCTAAGATAGGTCTACCTTCTGCATTAGCCTATGGCTACAATACACTGCATCATTGCATAATAGGTACGGTACGTGGTACCAAATTTGGATGGGTGTACGTACACGTCAGGTATTCGTTACTCGCTTTCATTAGAAAACCTTTCTCAATTCATCGAAGATAATTTATACAGTGAAAATACTTACCATTTTTTGGCAGGTTTCTGATAACAGACACTGCGGCGTCGAACTTCTCGCTGGTTGACGCCATTTCTAAGAAAGATGCCTAAATAAAATTGTCGATTACCGTAAGCTATCGATATCCACCCATAGCTAGCTAGCTAACTAAGCCAGCTAGCTAGATGAGGCTGGGCCTAAAATTCGACTACTAATCTTTTAGTATTTTCCTGCTGGCACAATGTCGTTTTAAACATGAACGCACTTCATGTCCATCTATCTTAGTTCCACGTAATGTTTCCCCCTATGCTCACACTCTATCTATGACCCCCTCCATAGTTCTCTCGATCACCCCTTGGGGACATTGCATATTTTGCCAGACCTATTTTTGCCATAGAACTACACTGGCGAAAACCATACTTTTTTGCCAGAGTTTCAAAATCAGTCCAAAATTCATGGCAAAAAAACTCCGGCAAAAGTTATATGCAACGGACCCCTTATGTCTTTATCTGTTGCTCTCTCAACCGTTCCCTTCTGTTTCTGTCTCACTCTTGCATAGTCCATGTTCTTACTGTTCTGTTAAAGGCTATATCGCCCTCTCCATCCGACTCTCGTCTCATGATTTTTCTCTCTTTCTCTTGCCACCCCCCCCCTCTCTCTCTCTCTCTCTCTCTCTCTCTCTCTCTCTCTCTCTCTCTCTCTCTCTCCCCCTCCCCCCCTCCTCCCTCTGTATTACTCTTTCTCCTCTCTCCCATCTACGACCCCCTCCTGATACTTCTTTCATCCCTCTCTCTTTCTCTCTCTCTCTTATATATAGCTCTCTCCTCCTAGAGCTCCTCTCATCACGTCTCTTTCTCTCTCTCTCCCTCTCTCTCTAATCTATTCCTCCCCGCATCATGTCTCTTTCGCCCCACCCCTCCTCTCTCTCTCTCTGCTTATTGCTCTCTGCTCCCTCCTCCAATCATGTCTCTTTCTTTCTCTGTCTCTCTCTCTCTTCTATATTGCACTTTCCTCCCTCCTCACATCATGTCTCCTTCTCTCTCTCTCTCTCTCTCTCTCTCTCTCTCTTATATATTGCACTCTCCCCCCCCCCTCCTCTATAACCATGTCTCCTTCTTTCTCTCTCCCCCTCTTTCTTATCTATTGCTGTCTCCTCCCTCCTCTAATCATGTCTCCTTCTTTCTCTTTCTCTCATCTATTGATCTCTCTCCTCCCTCCTCCAATCATGTCTCTTTCTTTCTCTCTCATTGCACTCTCCTCCCTCCTCTCATCGTGCCTCCTTCTTTCTCCCCCCCCCCTCTCTCTTATCTATTGCTCTCTCTCCTCCCTCCGCCAATCATATATCTTTCTTTCTCTCCCCCTCTCTCTTATATATTGCACTCTCCTCCTTCCTCCAATCATATCTCTTTCTTTCTCTCTCCCCCTCTCTCTATCTATTGCTTCCTCCTCCCTCCTCCAATCATATCTCTTTCTTTCTCTCTCCCCCTCTCTCTTATATACATGTACTGCACTCTCCTCCCTGCTCCAATCATGTCTACTTCCGTCCCTCTCTCTCTTCTAATGATCTCTCTCCTCCCTCCTCCAATCATGTCTCTTTCTTCCTCTCTCCCCCTCTCTCTTATATACATGTACTGCACTCTCCTCCCTCCTCAAATCATGTCTCCTTCTCCCTCTCTCTCTTCTAATGATCTCTCTCCTCCCTCCTCCAATCATGTCTCTTTCTTCCTCTCTCCCCCTCTCTCTTATATACATGTACTGCACTCTCCTCCCTCCTCCAATCATGTCTCTTTCTTTATATCTCCTCTCTCTCTTCTAATGATCTCTCTCCTCCCTCCTCCAATCATGTCTCTTTCTTCCTCTCTCCCCCTTTCTCTTATATATTGCACTTTTCTCCCTCTTCCAATCATGTCTCCTTCTTTCTCTCTCTCCCCCTCTCTCTTATCTTAATTGCTCTCTCCTCCCTGCTCCAATCATATCTCTTTCTTTCGTTCTCCCTCTCTATTATCTATTGACCTCTCTCCTCCCCTCTCCCATCGTGTCTCCTTCCGTTTCTCTCTCTCCCCCTCTCTCTTATCTATATTGCACTCTCCTCCCTGCTCCAATCATATCTCTTTCTTTCTCTCTCCTTCTCTCTCTCTTATCTATTGCTCTCTCCTCCCTGCTCCAATCATATCTCTTTCCTTCTCTCTCCCACTCTCTCTCCTATCTATTTCTCTCTCATCCCTCCTCTCATCACATCTCTTTCTCTCCCTTGTTCCTCCTTGCTCTCTTATTTACTGTTCTCATCGCCGCTCGCTGTCTTGCATTCCGACATGCTCTTTCTGTCTCTCTCACCCTTTCTGGTATGAAGGCTTTCGCCCTCTTCACTCGTCTCTAATTTCTCATTATGCCTCTTTTTCATTGAAACACGCCTGAAGCGACACAGATGAGAGAGGATAGAGATAGAGGATAGTTTTTTTTATGCTGTGAGAGAGATGATTTTATTGTCATGATAATTACAGCACACATATTGAGAGCACACCTATATTTGCTCCTCAATACTGCATACTTTTAAACTTAACTTTTATGTACCATAGCAACCCCATTCCAGACAACGTATCATATTTAATGCAATTATGGCCTAAAATTGCTATATCATACTAACATGTTATAATCATGCAAATCAAAAGCAAGCTCGTCATTCATTTCATATTATAGTGTGCTCAGTAGAGTGAAAGTTCTTATCAAATTGACAGATAGTTTACTGGCTGAACTCAGCGAACTGTAAAATATGGTAAATCAAAATTAATTATTTTCAATGCTGACTATGAATCCTGGTATGCCTGCATGAGCCTGAGCATGGACCCTACCACGAAGGGGCCATGGCCTGAGTATGGGGATAAAAGATTTAGGCTGTGTATGCCATCTTGTTTGGAGAGTTCAGTCCGGGGTTTGGGATAATGCCATCAGTGGCATCCGAGACGATTCTGGCTGCGGCTTCAGGGCCGGATAGCCCTGAGGACAACAAGACAGCGGCAATACCTAGAGGAGGGCGATAAAATAAACATATTAGGAGCGTTTCTTTTCATGCCTTGGATTCTTCAATATACTTCATCATTCGGCTACAAGTTTCATTACAGTATATGTAGATGTTTATCCTGTACTGTGGTATGTATTGTCCATTGAATATCTTAACAATTTTTATTATGTTTCGTACTGTTTTATCATTGTTTTTTATAAGCATTATAATGTATTTTTTAAATCTCTCAGAGCCCTCAGTGACAGTAGTTTTAAAACTGAAGAGCCCCCTGCTTAAATGAATTCGGAAATAAGTTAATAAATAAATACAAAATGATTTTTGAACATTATTTTTTTTTCTTCACAAGGATTCTTTTGAAATTTGCAGGGGAAAGCCTTGTTCGTTGCATTGTCATATGTAATACATGTATTGAGAACTGCAGTTGCATTTAATTAAACAAACCTAAAAGTTGTGTACTTCCACAGTTCATGATTTCAATTAGCAATGGCAGTCTCCTCATACCTTCTGCCAACCTATACTGCACTTCTGCTATCTCATTCATCTTAGTATGAAAACGCTCCTTATAATCCTTGCATACCTGAGACGTGGGGGCACGCCATGCTGGTTCCGCTCATCCTGGTCGTACCAGTGTTGCTGCTGTGGCTGAGACTTATGATGTCAGAGCCAGGGGCGAAGACATCCAGGCAGTTACCCCAGTTGGAGAAGTATGATCGTCCATCACTGGAGGTTGTTGACCCAACAGTGATGGCCTGAAAGAAGAAGATCCAGACACAGAACAATACTTACAAAGGCCTGATATCATCATCTTGGGGATAAGGATCAAAAAAGGTTTCTGCGACAGTATAGATTACTCAAATCCTTTCAAAACGATTTTAGATTTAGACAAATCGATAAAGTAGAATTTAAAGAGTTGACAATATGCATACAATCAATGTTCAATTTCATCAAGTCCTTTCCGTAATGCATTCACAACTTGACAGCTATAACTGCGAAGTAACGTTTTATTTCATTCACCAACATCTATTGATTCATTTATAATGGGTGGAATGTAATCTGAATCTATCAGTTGTTGCTAGCCGGACAAACCTCGGACAAGCTTTGGGGTTACTATTTGCAATGCATTGTTTGAATGACATGTATCAAATTTGAATACAATGGTCTACTGCTTAAATTCCCAAATCAACTTTGAACTATTTGAATTTTGAGAATATATTTATATTTAACTAACTGTCCATGTACGAGCAGATTTTAATGATTTCCATGATTCGAATTAATTCATGAAAAGCCTTCCCACACAGGAGGAGAAGAGATAAGTCGACTATCTCAACCTGCCCACAAAATACATTGCCAATGCAAAGGACTGACCTCGGGGGCACTTGAAGGAGAGTAGTTGCATGCGTTTGCATTGCTGTTGCCAGCGGCCACCACTACCACCACACCAGCTGCGCTGCAGGCCGCCACCGCGTCGTTCTGGGCAGTGGAATAACTGCCCCCGAGGGACAGAGAGGCCACGGCCGGTCGTTGTCCTTGATCAGCGATCCAATCCAGGCCTGGAAAAAACAAAGGAAGTGTACATTGGAGACAATAGATAGGACTGGTGCCTCTGTTCCAAGTAGTTTGTGTATTCATCTTCTCCTCTAGCTCCTCCTCCGTCTTCAGCTCAGTTCACATTTTTTAAACAAAATACAGAACATAATTCGAAGTGTGAATCATCTTTTTCTTCTTCTTCTTTTCTTGTTTTCATAGAGGAATTGCTGACCCCAAGCAATGTCTTTACAAAGATGGTTTGCGATTGGTGGACTCCATGTCACAAGCCTATGTGCTTCATTAATTCATTGCCTCAAGGGGTACCATTCCACAAACAGTGACTCATGAGGCACTGTTCGAATCACATTCCCTCCAAATGGAAGGTCATGAACAGTAGTGTTAAGGATGATGGTAGCCAGTAACGGCAGTAGATATCTTTCTCATTTGTGTTAGCTTCATGCAAATCACTTCAAGATGATAACATCTTTTCTTCAAATCCTGTAATCAAACAAGAACAAGACCTGCGATTGAATGTAGAGCCATATGGCGACAATGGGTTACATCATGTTACCACTGCTATATATTCCCTTGATAAACCCCTTCTGTGCTACACAAAGTACTGCTCTATGGGATTTGTGTGTATTACTCATGCAAGAATGCTTTAATGGTGCTTAAAGGATTAAAGGGGCACACCTGCAATTGAGTCAGACTTGTAACCAGAGCCACTGCAGTCTAGGGAGCGGATACCGTACACTTGAGCCTCGTTGGCGACTCCGTACGTATTGCTGGCAGCAGTTCCTGCGCAGTGGGTACCATGACCATGGCAGTCAATGCCCTAGTGACAAATGAACAACAAAATAAACAAAATTTAGAGAGAGAACAAATGTAGGCCTCTCCATTGTATGCAGATTTGGGGATTCAAGTTCAGCCTATCATGAAGGACACATTTGAAAAAAGGAGTGGAGAGATTTTTAAAGAACAAGAGTTTGTGTGCATAAATGGACTGTCACAAATCTTACGAAAAACATACTAAGGAAATGATGACATGACTCAATTCATATCCTGCAATAACTTGTAATGCCCACAGCAAATTGTTATGAAACTGAATCACATCTCCACTTGTGTTGATATATCAAGAGAGAATATAACAAGAAAGCACAACAGCAAACTTATAATGAATATGTAATTTTTGTGAAAAAAAAGACGGGACTAGAAGTCTTCTTGCTTTTATTGACATTAGATTGATGATATCATGTAGATAATTATCACAACCAATCATTATCCACTTTTATCTTCTTTAACAATAATTCATTTGTTGATTTTTCCATTTGAAAGTGTGAATCAATCTTGTAGCGAAGGTTGAAAGTTTGTTTGGATTTAAAAATGAATAACGTCTAAGAACCTGTTATATTCAGGCCTAGAACCTAACAACAAGACTTTGTTTTCGGTGAAAGACGATACGATCTATTAAATTCGGATGTGCCTTATTGAATAGAGCATCTAATCTTTCACATCATGCAAATTCTTGCACCATCGCACTCATGGACACTTACTTTTTGTTAACCAATCACTTTCAACACCATAAGAGTAACTTACGTCTTGGCCCCCAACGATGTCCACAGCCACTGAAGCACGACCTCCAAAGTCTTCATGGTATGGATTGATGCCGGTGTCAATGACGTAGATGTGGGTACCACTTCCGTATGCTGTTACACAGAGAATTGAGTAATGTCATTACAGCTGTAAAACAGAATTATTCTCTCTCTCTCTCTCTCTCTTTCTCTCTCATCTCTCTCTTTCTTCTAATCACTTCTGTTCATTTTCTACCATTTGTTTCTAATTTGAATATCTTTCTGTTGTCAGTAATATACAATATACTTTTCTATTGATGCATACATAGGAACAGAATAATATTGAGTTCAACATGACTTTCTTCTTCTTCTGCAACATCATCTCTCCCAAAGGAGCAGGGATAAAAACACATATGATGTAGAAAGTTGTATAATGATATTTTGCAATTGTTTCCCCCTAGCTCCACCACCTCTCCTCTTTTTCCGCCATAAAAAGGGGATGGGCACTGATGGAAACGAGTCCAAGAAAAATCAGCTTAACAGGAACAGTTGTATAATTAGCATTAACTACGTTCACATTATTCACAGGATTGAATGATTTTTTTGCACCAAGACATTAGAGGAATATGATAATTTCTCTTTTACTGATACTCTCTGTAGAAATAACATCCAAGGCTTACATTCTTTTCCTTGTTGATATTCATCAGTCCACAGTGGGACAGATGTTTGTTCAAAGAATTTATCCTTTTAATAATTTATTATTAATTGAGCTTATCAATATGGAGATTTTTTGTCACACTTTATCAAACAGCGATTTTCCTCATTTTTATTCATTTTGATGTTTTTTTTTGTTATGTATTGACAGCTTAAACTCAATAAAATTAGGTTAAGGTTAGGATCCAGACTAGATTATGGTTAGGGTAGCTAGGGCAGGATCCAGTGAGGTACATGTATGATTTTAGAGCAGTCTTGTGACCCGATAATTGCAAAAAAAAAAAAAACCAACCATTTTGTTCGAGCACAACAATTCTCAGCTACAACACAGGTTTCAAAGGATGTTCAGTATGTGAGCGCACACTCGATATCACAAGTGTCCGATGAAGCATAAATTCTCCCTGTGGAGAGAGACAGTATCTCAATCATATTACCTTCTAAATCCATGATGCCATCTTGAGTGTTGCTACGGGAGTCAATTCGGTCGATGCCCCAGGAGCCGGTGGCGCTGTTTTTTCCGGCGATGCTGATGATTTCATCCTCCTCAACATACTTTACACCAGGCAGGGAACGGAGCTGTGTGTAGGTGCAAGCAAGGCAAACTGGTAAGATATCAATGCGTTGGAAAGGTATGGAGGATGGCAATTCTTCATGGGCAGTAGGTCAAACCTACTTTATACCTGAAATAAACACACATTTTGGAAGCTCAAACATGAAGAGTGACATTTATTCAACTTTCAAGATCAGTAGCTTAAAGAAAAAAGTCCACCCTGAAGTTAAGTTGGTGATAAAGCAAGAACAAGAAAGAGATACTCTGCTATAAGTTGTGTACTGAATGTTTTTTTTAATGGTCTCCACAAAAAAGATACCATTTTACCAGTGCATTTGATATTTCGATCGACACATACTTTTACATGCATACCCCTATGGAAAATTCCTTCATCAAAAACTAGAAACAGGAAATTTATAGAATTTTACAGCACATGACAAATGGTAGAGCATCTTGCATGCGACATCACAGCATTACAACATTACAAATTTCATTTTTTTTGTAAAACATTCACTTATATATATGTTGCTTTAATTTTCCTGTTTTTTTTTTATTAAAAGCGACTACATCAGGGTAGACTGTCCCTTTGACCATGGATCTAGATCTAGATTAATTCAGATGTATATTTGCATGGTACACAATTCCACACAATTGAACAGTTTATATCAGATGCAAAATGACCTCAGCCTATTGGGCCCCCTCTTTATGAATCAACAATAAAGGAAAATGTTGAACCCAGGAAAGGGGCAAGTGTACATACCTGCCTGAGGGCTACCCCATCAAGGTCGGCCTTGATTACAAACCCGTTGAGCACAGCACGGAATCGGGTCTTGATAGCAGTCTCGATTCCGACCTTACGGTTGAAGCTACTGATGAAGGAGTCGAGATTGACTTCATCCTGTAAGGTATTAAAAAGGAGGTAATTTTTAGCAAAAATCTACCAATGCAATATATAGACTGATGCTCTGACAATTACCGGGGTAAGCCATATATTTCACACTCATTGTACAATTACCAGAGCCTGCTCTTACGGAAGTTCAACCAGAAAAATGTGCCGTTGAGGGTGATGGAGCATCTGAGGCGAAAGATGATGATGAAACTGAAGCCGGTTTTAACGACTGGGTTAGCCCCAATCACCCCAACTTCTTCCATTCCCGTACTAGAAACTAAACCGCAGAAAATTTTGTTTCAAGCCAAATAGTACCCAAACTACCCCTTTGGATCCATTACGAGCCCTCCCTGCAAAATGTGTCAGTCCATTCCGTACTCGTATGCCACGATGTGTAGATCTCGTCGAAACTATGACTGTCCATTTAGTGTGTGTGTGCGTGTGTGTGTGTGTGTGTGTGAGTATATGTGTGTGTGTGCGTGCACGCTTGTTTGTGTTATTTTCCACTATTAAGTATGCACCAAATTGCACGATTTCAAGTTCAAAATTGCAAAAGCTTCCTACCGTGGGAGGGGGGACACCCCCCTCTCACACCCTCGCTCGGGCGCTTTCACGACCTCTCAAGCGTTGGCAGCCCAGTCATCCCCCCCCCCCCCCCCAGGTGTATGAACCTGTCTACGCCACTGAGCACTTCGCACACTAGAGGGGAAATAGTTTCCACTAGTGTCCATGTAAATTTTCCTGAAGAACCCTCCTCCATTTCACATATACTTCAAAAAGCCCCCATGCAGTACTGGTGAACTCAAAAGATCAAGAGAAGTTACCTCCAGCACCACAATGTAGCGGCCTGGCACCCCATTTTCAGCAGGGATGTGCAGTGGAGCAAAGGAGGCGCTGGCCGCCACCGCTGCCAGAGCTAACACCAGAAAGCACCTCATCTTGTCGAAGAAGAATCACCTTGAGAACAAATTGAACAGGGGGAGTCAACTGATGGATGGGTATATACATGTAGTGGGAAAGTAGAAAAGAAAAGAATTCATCAAAACAGAAAGAAGAAAAGTATGGAGATGATGATGATGATGATGATGATGATGATGATGATGATGATGATGGTGGTGGTGGTGGTGGTGGTGGTGGTGGTGGTGGTGGTGGTGGCAAGCATGGGTAAGAAGAAGGAATACAGTACACCACCAAAACAATGAGGAATCAAGTAAAATGGAAGAAAAACCACAAGAAAAAGAAGTGAAGGAAGAAGAGGATTTAGAGGGGAAGGAGAAGGAACTAGAAGAAGACACATGTTGAGATGAAAAAGACGGAGAAGAGAAGAAGAAAAAAGTTTGACAGAGAATAACTAAAAAAAGAAAAAGAAAGAATAAATCAGATTAAGAATGCAAAGAAAACTAGAAGTAGAATAAGAAGAACTAACTACGAAAAGGAGAAACATAAATTGGGACGGTAGAGATCTAAAACTAGAGGGGGAAAGGAAAAAGAAGTCGAAGAAGATCTACAATGAGAGGAAAATGAAAGAAAGATTAAAAGAAGAAGATGAGGGTGAAGAAATTGAATGGGGATAAGGATACACTGTAGGAAGGAAAGAAATGGCAATATCACTCACCTGAACGACTCGAACTCAAGAAAATAGTATGAAGGAACGAGGAATATGATGGCATCTTATATCAAAATGATAGACATGAGAACTAGTGATGGGAAAAGTGACATCTGAATGCAAATTATCATTCAGACAAGAGATAGTGTTACAAATATAAATATGCGTCAATTTACTCTTCACAAATATCATTGGTCTTAATAATGATAATCAGATGTGCTGATATGAAAAATGCATCATCGGGACCCGTGACTTCTGCAAACTTCTTCAGACAAGATAACGTTATTGCCTTCATGATGCACTCAACATTTAGAAAAAGTAGAAATTCAGAAGTATTAAGAAGAAAATACATGCTAAATAAAAGAAAAATACATGACACACAGATGCACCATCATTCCATATTTTCATTTACGTCAATAACTAGCAATTTAAAAGTAAATGTGTAACAGAGAAAGATAAAAAAAAAAAAAATCACTTACCAATAGCATGTCTCTAAAGTGAGTGTATAGGGCCAGAAAAGTTTGCACATGTACTATTCACATGAACCATTTCTCTTTTGGAATTGTTTCAGTGGTTGATGTGTCACAATGCTCTAAAACTCAGTGTCTCCACTGTAAAAGGGAGAAAGAAATTTTCAGAAGCGCATGTACAATGAGAGGGAGAGGGGTGGCCGGTTTGGGGAGGTTTATTTGCAATAAAAGAAATACAACAGAGGTATAAAATTATTAAATGTCCTGTTGGGCTTATATAACCAGTCTAGCACCATCATCTATTATTATTACATATTCTTTCTACCCTCTGATGTGTGTATGTGTTTGTATTTGTGTGCACATTTCTGACTATTCAACGTTCATCCTCCCGCTGTTATAAAATCCTACCTGTTGTAATCAACAGTGCAGTATTATTTGTCGCATTTGTGCTTTTATTTTCTTATCTTATCGTAATTCTGTGCAAACATCTGTGAACGTGGATGATGATATTTCATTTTGTTCTTTTGTGAAGAAACAACATATGGAGGAAGTCACAAGGTGACAATGAAAGTTCATGTCTTGAACCCTGAAATCAATTAGGCTAATTTTGAAGAAAAAAAGGTTCCTGAATTCTGTGAAAAAAAAAATTGAGGGTGTGATACAAAGTGACATTGGTTCATTCGTCATTGATCTTGGAATCAGCTACCACACTACATGCTACGCAGCCTGAACTGCATTGTGGGATATGGAGGCCAGGGCTCGCCAGTGTCCATTAATCAATTAATCAAATAATAATTTTGACAAGAGACATTGTTTGCACCAATACTATGCCTGTTGGTGGTCTAGAAAAGGACTCACTTCAATTTAAAGGCTCAATGTTTTCTTAATTCCTTTGTCACGCTGTACAACGAAAACGCCATTTAAATATGTAATTCAGCAAAACTATTAACAGAGTTGTCCTATTTCAGGCCAATTTAGTAACTTGAGATTCATTACTACATAATTATATTGAATGTAACAATTGTAGTGATTTACATTATGTATTTACATAAAATACTATGATACGATATATTGTTTTTTCTCAAAAAATCATTATAATATTCCTTTGTTATCACTTTCATACAGTAATTGATCATTCAGATTATTTTTTTGTGTTTTTGTCCTAAAACCCCATATCCTCTTTCTGTTTTAATCAACAGACCACTGTTCACCGGAGGCCACATTCTTGACATCTTACTAACCTAGCTAGCAATTGCCCTGCCATAATGATCATTGCACCACATTTGATGAGAATTGGTACACTATTTTTTTTTTAATCATCGCGTGAACAAGATCTGGACGGACGGACAGACAACCCGGAAATATAATGCAATTCGACAACTGTGTTGCGGAGTATACCCTAACGAAAACGTGTGTGAAATTTCAAAGTCAT
Source organism: Arbacia lixula (assembly GCA_963669155.1). Classification (NCBI taxonomy): domain Eukaryota; kingdom Metazoa; phylum Echinodermata; class Echinoidea; order Arbacioida; family Arbaciidae; genus Arbacia; species Arbacia lixula. Next base: position 20,315,530 of record OZ022576.1, on the reverse strand, counting down.
GGCCTTATGAACTTTTTCGGGAAAAGTGAAAAACTATCGATGTTAACGTTTCAAACCTTGCGACCGTACGTAGTCTAAAATTCACAATCGTATCGCCTGCCAGTGGGTGGAATCGCCGCGCACCACAGGCATGCTCCCATTGAACGCATGCACTGTGGAACAGATCGGTGAGGACCATGGCGAACAGCGGTCTCCCATCTCTAGGCTCTAGAGTACCGAAGTGTGACGATTTGAGCATTATTATCAAGACAACTGGTTCTAAACTATGATCACAGCGGGCACTCTACTTGGGAGTGCCCGACATTAACCCGCTAGACAATATCGGACGGTAAAGTGATTTTGTTTAGAACCAATTGTCCAGAAAAAAGTTTGACAGAAAATAACTACAAAAAGTGAAAGATAGAATAATATAGAACCAGAGATAGAGATAGAATAAGATAGAACCAGATTAAGAATGCAAAGAAAACTAGAAGTAGCATCAGAGGAACTACCTACGAAAAGGAGAAGAAACATAAATCGGGACGGTAGAGATCTAAAACTAGAGGGGGGAAGGAAAAAGAAGTCGAAGAAGATCTACAATGAAAGGAAAATGAAAGAAAGATTAAAAGAAGATGAGGGTGAAGAAATTGAATGGGGATAAGGATACACTGTAGGAAGGAAAGAAATGGCAATCTCATTCACCTGAACGACACGTCTCGAACGTCAAGGAAATGGTATGAAGGAACGAGGAATATGATGGCATCTTATATCAAAATGATAGACGTGAGAGCTAGTGATGGGAAAAGTGACATCTGAATGCAAATAATCATTCAGAGATAGTGTTACAAATATAAACATGCGTCAATTTACTCTTCACAGATATCATTAGTGTTACATGTAATAATGATAATCAGATGTGCAGATATGAAAAATGCATCATCAGGCCCCGTGACTTCTGCAAACTACTTTAGACAGAAAAGTTTATTGCCTTCACGATGCACTCAACGTTTAGAAAAAGTAGAAATTCAGAAGTATTAAGAAGAAAATACATGCTGAATAAAAGAAAATACATGACATACACATTCACCATCATTCCATTTTTTCATTTACATCAATAACTAGCAATTTAAAAGCAAATATATAACAGAGAAAGATTAGGAAAAAAAATACTTACCAATAGCATGTCTCTATAGTGAGTGTATAGGGCCAGAAAAGTTTGCACATGTACTATTCACATGAACCATTTCTCTTGTGGAATTGTTTCAGTGGTTGAAGTGTCACAATGCTCCAAAACTCAGTGTCTCCACTGTAAAAGGGAGAAAGAAATTTTCAGAAGCGCATGTACAATGCGAGGGAGAGGGGTGGCCGGGTTGGGGAGGTTTATTTGCAACAAAAGAAATACAAGAGAGGTATAAAATTATTAAATGTCCCGTTGGGCTTATATAACCAGTCTAGCACCATCATCTATTATTATTACATATTCTTTCGACCCTCTGATGTGTGTATGTGTTTGCATTTGTGTGCATATTTCTGACTATTCAACTTTCATCCTCCCCCTGTTATAAAATCCTATCTGTTGTAATCAACAGTGCAGTATTATTTGTCGCATTTGTGCTTTTCTTTTCTTATCTTATCGTAATTCTGTGCAAACATCTGTGAACGTGGATGATGACATTTCATTTTGTTCTTTTGTGAAGAAACAACATATGGAGGAAGTCACAAGGTGACAATGAAAGTTCATGTCTTGAACCCTGAAATCAACGAGGCTAATTTTGTAGAAAAAAAGGTTCCTGAATTCTGTGAAAAAAAATACAATGTGACATTGGTTCATTCGTCATTGATCTTGGAATCAGCTACCACACTACATGTTACGCAGCCTGAACTGCATTGTGGGATATGGAGGCCAGGCTCGTCAGTGTCCATTAATCAATTAATCAAATAATAATTTTGACAAGAGACATTGTTTGCATCAATACTATGCCTGTTGGTGGTCTGAAAAAGGACTCACTTCAATTAAAAGGCTCAATGTTTTCTTAATTCCTTTGTCAGGCTGTACAATGAAAACGCCATTTAAATATGTAACTCAGCAAAACTGTTAACAGAGTTGTCCTCTTTCAGGCCAATTGAGTAACTTGGGATTCATTACCATAATGTAACAATTGTAGTGATTTACATTATGTATTTACATAAAATAATAATACGATATATTGTTTTGTCTCAAAAGATTATTATAAGACTCCTTTGTTATCACTTCGATACAGTAATTGATCATTCAGATTATTTGTGTGTGTGTTAATTGTCCTAAAACCCTTCATACCTCTTTCTGTTTTAATCAACAGACCACTGTTCACCGGAGGCCACATTCATGACATCTTACTAACCTAGCTAGCAATTGCCCTGCCATAATGATCATTGCACCACATTTGATAAAAATTGGTACACTATTTTTTTTTAATTATCGCGTGAACAAGATCTGGACGGACGGACAGACAACCCGGAAATATAATGCCATTCGGCAACTCTGTTGCGGAGTATACCCTAACGATAACGTGTGTGAAATTTCAAAGTCATGGCCTTATGAACTTTTTCAGGAAAAGTGAAAAACTATCGATGTTAACGTTTCAAACCTTGCGACCGTAGTCTTACATTCACAATCGTATCGCCTGCCAGTGGGTGGAATCGCCGCGCACCACAGGCATGCTCCCATTGAACGCATGCACTGTGGAACAGATCGGTGAGGACCATGGCGAACAGCGGTCTCCCATCTCGAGGCTAAAGAGTACCGAAGGGTGACGTCATTTGAGCATTATTGTCAAGACAACTGGTTCTAAACTAGTATGCGGGTAGAGCAAGGAGCTATGATCACAGCGGGCACTCTACTTGGGAGTGCCCGACATTAGCCCGCTAAACAATATCGACGGTAAAGTGATTTTGTTTAGAACCAGTGGTCCAGAAAAAAGTTTGACAGAAAATAACTACAAAAAGTTGAAAGATAGAATAATATAGAACCAGAGATAGAGATAGAATAAGATAGAACCAGATTAAGAATGCAAAGAAAACTAGAAGTAGAATCAGAAGAACTAACTACGAAAAGGAGAAACATAGATTGGGACGGTACAGATCTAAAACTAGAGGGGGGGGGGGGGGAAGGAAAAAGAAGTCGAAGAAGATCTACAATGAGAGGAAAATGAAAGAAAGATTAAAAGAAGATGAGGGTGAAGAAATTGAATGGGGATAAGGATACACTGTAGGAAGGAAAGAAATGGCAATCTCATTCACCTGAACGACACGTCTCGAACGTCAAGGAAATGGTATGAAGGAACGAGGAATATGATGCCATCTTATATCAAAATGATAGACGTGAGAGCTCGGCATGGGAAAAGTGACATCTGAATGCAAATAATCATTCAGAGATAGTGTTACAAATATAAACATGCGTCAATTTACTCTTCACAGATATCATTGGTGGTACATGTAATAATGATAATCACATGTGCAGATATGAAAAATGCATCATCAGGCCCCGTGACTTCTGCAAACTACTTCAGACAAGAAAAGTTTATTGCCTTTATGATGCACTCAACATTTAGAAAAAGTAGAAATTCAGAAGTAATAAGAAGAAAATACATGCTAAATAAAAAAAAAAAAATACATGACACACACATGCACCATCATTCCATATTTTCATTTACATTTCTAGGCTATAGAGTACCGAAGTGTGACGATTTGATCATTATTGTCAAGACAACTGGTTCTAAACTGTGCGGGTAGAGCAAGGAGCTATGATCACAGCGGGCACTGTACTTGGGAGTGCTCGATATTAACCCGCTAGACAATATCGACGGTAAAGTGATTTCGTTTAGAACCAGTTGTCTTGACAACATGCTTCTATGACCAAGGATGTTTAAGTACTTGGATATCCAGCTGCCATTCAATTAATGCAGATTCATTGTATTCTCCTTCTTGTCACAAAAGAACGCTTTACAAAGATTTTCTCTTTGATCTCCCATGTTCGAATCCGCCGATTCTCTGGATGATTTTTGCCTGGATTTGACGTATAAACAAAATCGGATGCGCAGAATAATTTGGGGAAATATTCTCACCCCATATGCTTGCGCAGTTGTGACATGTAAAACCTGCGACGTATCTAGAAAGATTCAATCGAGGAATATTGTTTCAATATGGCAAAAATTAAGGCTCTAAACGTAATATCAAGTTGCAGTATAAAAGTCTCAATTTCACAATGTTCCGCATCATATTCCATTAAAAAAATTGCATGAAACGTTACTTTCAGAGATTTTCCTTTCTGACAAGTAACATGAAAAAAAAAACGTGCCCAGCCGCGCCCAAGCTAGTACATGTATTTTCATCTCTAAAATTATCAAATTTCGTATTCACTAGTCCTTATCAACTACATAACAAGCATTTAGTGACAACATTAAAAGTTCAGCAGCGAAAGCTGATATGTATGCATGTATAGGAATGCGTATGACCTATGTGAACGTGACGCAATCGCGTATGCATCATATTGTTGAGAGCAGCTGCTAGTACAAGGCGGCTTCGAAGCTGGTACAAAGAATTTCCACGAGCTGTATCTCCAGCTCGCCTAGTACCTCCTTGGTATGACGACACGACTTCGGTACTCTATAGGTTTCAGAAGAATCAGTCCAAAACTTCCTCAAAATCTACCGCTTGCTGTATAATATCGCCTAATGTTAGTTTCCAGCTCCATTAAATCGAGGGAAGTTCTAAGTCAGTATATTTTTTCCATTTTCTGTGATTTTTACAAAATTGTATTTTTTGACCTGCAAAAGGGACACACTGTCTTTAAATCACATAAAAGGGTATAGTCTTGAATTTGTCAAAGAGTTGAAATATAATTAAATACATGTATTCGAAGGATTATTAGAAATATATTAAGGATTAAATTTCACAGAGTCTGTGATCTCCAAATGTGACATTCTTCATCTTTAACAAATTGAAGCTTGATCAGCTTCTATTGATAAAAAAAAGTTAGCGATTATTTTGTGAACCAAACAATTCACACTGGGCCTGCTGGGGTGACATGTCCAAGAAAGCTAAGCACATATTATGGGCGGCTCCTGGTGGACGTTTCATGAAAGTTGTCAGCACTGACTAAAAAGTCAGTGCCAACAAGTTCAATGAAATCCTCGGTTTTGATTGGCTGAGAGGCTCTAGCCTCCGACTGTTATTATGGTTACCGTCGGAGAGAGACAACTTGTCAGTGCTGACAACTTTCATGAAACGGTTCCCGGGTCTATTACAGGATCGTTGAGACTAGTATGTAAATTAATAGATGAACAAATATGTCAGCCCAGAGAGAGGCTAGGGAAACGGAAACATTCCCCTCACCTATTTATGATGCACTGTTCAAACTCTTACAACATATTCTAGCTTTTATCATTTCTTTGTAAATCTACTACACAAACAAAAAAAATCTTGTGCCATATCGGCCAAATAAAAGCTCAAAGTTTCAAGATTGCCATTATCATATATATATATATATATATATTTTTTTTTTTTTTTTTTTGGGGGGGGGCTCACTTTCTCTCCTTCTCCTCTCTGTCTCTGCTCCATCTCTCTCTCTCTCTCTCTATCTCTCTTCCGCTCTTCTTCTTCTCCCTATTCTCTGTCTCCCTCACCTCTCTCTCTCTCTCTTTCTCTCCCCCCCCCTCTCTCTCTCTCTCACCTCTCTCTCTCTCTCTCTCTCTCTCTCTCTCTCTCTCTCTCTCTCTCTCGCTCTCTCTCTCTTTAACAATCACAAACTCTACACATTTTATTTACATGTACACCAAGTATATGAAGGTAGTAGATATTGCATTTATTGGCTACAAAATCAATACTTACAATCCTTTTTGGATAATTCAACTTATTTGTTTGAATTCCGTAAATTTTAAATGATTTAAAGTGATTCTACCGATATCTAAGATTTCTAGGTGCGTTGGAGCCTGTGATGTTATTAGTGATCGATATTGCTTTTGTTTGGTTTGGGAAGAAGTCACAGACATTATGATCAAAGCATACTGGAATGATAAGTCAATAAATCATGATGGAACAAAATATGCAATCTATGCCAAAGATGATGGTCTCAAACCACTTTTCAGAAGTCTTTTATACATGCAAACAGTTATAAGATGATATCTGAAAGACACTAAAACTACAGGAGAGGACAAAAGTCTTACACTCTGTCTACTTCCTTAGAGACCATTGTATGTTACCATCAAAACAACGCAACTTGTAGTTCTCTCATAAACTCACTCATAACTCTACATGATTTGCATCTCTAAATGAATTCAATCAAAATAATTGATTCATAAGCAAACACAAGAAAATGTGGCCTAGAAGACAACAAAACAGCAGATAAAGCATAACACTTCTTAATAAAAAAACAATCCAATATCCTTTAAATTTTCAATTTAACTTGATAGAGTCAGTACAAAGCAAATAGGAAAAATGAGTACAAAATATAAGTTAATTTTGCATATTGTTTCCAATCAGCCCCAAATGGTTGTTTCTTTGTTGTTTTACTTTAACCTGGAGTTTAAACTAGTGGAATGCCACCCAGTCAGAGTGAGGAGGAAGATGTGACTTGCTATGACTGTATACTTTTCTTGGCACTGTAAGCAGTGTACCAGACAAGTCCAGCAATCAGAGTGGCGACAATCTCCGTGCTGACCATGGGGCCTTTGGACACTCCCTGGGGACACAGAGATTATAGTGGTGAAGAAAAGGAACCGAGGATACCATGAAGGAGAGAAGAAAGTAGGCAAGGAGGTGAAAAGAAGAAGGGATAAATTGAAAGAAAAGAAAAGAAGAAAAAACATAAATCTAATAAATCAAGCCATATCCTATTCAATCTATAGCATCACATGAAAATAACTAGAGCAATTCGACTGCCACGCAGTCGATAAATATGCCTCCGCCTCTTTGCTATTCTCAGAAAATGTGTATGTTTGGTGGGCAATGTACCATTGCTCCTATGTGAAATGAAAATATCACATTCTGTTTTTTCAAGTTTAGCCAAGTTTGGCAATGTTCATTGACTTTTGACCTCTTACTTCTTTGACTTCGAATCTAACCAGTCTGTCTAAATCCATCCTTGTATCAAGTTTGTTTAAAATTAGCCAATTTTGGGTGAAGTTCATTGACCTTTCAGGAATTTTACCCAAACTTCACCAGTCTACCTCCATGAAGTGATACATCTCTGTACTATGTTTGGTTTGAATTGAATCATTAGTATTGGATTCAATGTGAAAAATATCTATTTGGGGGCAATTTTAGCCAATTTTGGCAAAGTTCATTGACCTTTGATCCCTGACCTTTGAGAAATTTCACCAAAAATGTCATCAGTCTAGTAGTGATCCATTTTTGCACCATGTTTGGTTGGTATTGCTCCATTGGATTTTCATATTTTTTGAAAATTATCACTTTGAGGGCAATTTTTAGCTATTTTTTGGCAAAGTTCATTGACCTTTGACCTTTGAACTCTCCAGCAATTTCACCAACAAGGTCACCAGTCTACCCAAAAGTAGTGATCCATCGTTTCACCATGTTTGGTTGGAATTGCACCATTGGATCTGGATTTATTGTGAAAAATTAAGGGTTTGGGGCAATTTCTAGCCAGTTTTGGCAAAGTTCATTGAACTTGACCTCTGAACTTTCAGGAATGTTAACAAAAATGTCACTAGTCTATCCCCAAGTAGTGATCTATCTTTGTACCATGTTTAATGAGAATTGCATTCTTGGATTTAGATTTATTGTGAAAAAGGTCAATTTTTGGCAAATTTTCACAAATTTCATTGACCTTTGACCTCTGACCTTTCAGGAATTTTACCAAAAGTGTCACCAGTCTATCCCCAAGTAGTGATCCATCTTTGTACCATGTTCAATGAGAATTGCATTCTTGGATTTGGATTTATTGTGAAAAAGGTCAATTTTTGGCAAATTTTCACAAATTTCATTGACCTTTGACCTCTGACCTTTCAGGAATTTTACCAAAAGTGTCACCAGTCTATCCCCAAGTAGTGATCCATTTTTGTACCATGTTTGATGAGAACAGCATCCTTGGATTTGGATTTATTGTGGAAAAGGTCATTTTTGGGCAATTTTTACAAAGTTCATTGACCTTTGACCTCAATCAGATTTGACCCCAATTTTACACACTTCATTAGTTTTATGCAATACACACGTGTACCAAGTTTGAAGCAAATCTGCTGAACGGTTCTCCAGATATTGCCTAAACGGATTCGGGACGGACGGACGGACGGACGGACAACCCGAAAACATAATGCCTCCGGCCACTTCGTGGCGGAGGCATAAAAAGTTTCTAAATATAATGTGTGAATGGCTTGCTTCTACCAGTATATCAGGGTAAAACATATAATCACATAATCAAAACTAGATCAATTTGACTGTCCGCAGTCAACTGACATACAATTTTATGTCTGAGAATTTGAAGAGAAAATAAAGAAATAGTGCACATCTTTGCACATTTGGAAACAGTCATGTGAAACATACAAGGGGAGGGGCACTGTGGCCAAGCCTTTAATAGTGTGAATCCTTTTGGTATTATCTACCCAGCTACAAACACATTCACTGGCAACTAACAACTAGAGCTTCAGGCCAAGCTGAGCTCCAATCAGCCATCAAGCAATGGAGATAAAAGACTGTCTGTTGATGACAACACCACCCACAAGCATGTACTTACCGGGTGCTCCACTGGAACGGTGATGAGTGGTTTCACTGTGGCGTCTGAACCAGCTCTTTGGGCCTATTAACGAGCAGGGAAATGAAGAAAAGCAAATATTCTGAAATAAAAATCTACACAGTATGCAGATCTGCTTAACTAGATGTCTAAAAGATTGTCATCCAAAGAGCAGAAAATAACACTTTTTTTTGCTGTGTGCTTTATAACATACCACTAAAAGCTTGATAAAACTTTGAGAGCCTTTAACATTTTAAAAACACAGCTGGAATTTAGTGTTCAATCAGATCAGTCTATATAATGGAGAGCTATGTACTATTGTCAGTGACGAGTAACCATGCACCACCTTGATTACCATATCACACAGCCACACGTTCTTACCTTTCTGAGTGCGCTGAAGCCTTCTTCATCATAGATGCGGACATTGTAGGTGCCCGATGGTGCCTTCTTATGGTCTGCTGTCCAGCTAACCTGTAACCAAAATAAAACAGATTCCCAGAAATTCAGCTTATGGATTGTGAGGACTCACATGTGCAGGATTATATGTGCAGTACTATGAAGCTGATGGTATCACTTGATTATGAAATTCATTCAATTTTCATTTTACAGTAAGTTGTGTCCTTCATCCCTACATTGCTGCAACACACATATTGTAGACCTTCCTAAGAGATCTAAATCACTGGTAAAACAACACATTCTCCACACTTTATTGCCCAATACACATTCTTCGAGTCACAATGGAACACATTACTACATGTGCGCCCTTTGATCTAGATGCTATTAATAATCATTTGCTTTAACTTTAACAGGTACAACACAAACACACACATACACACTAGTCATTGGTGAGCAAGCACAAGTTATTATGTGTGAGGTGTTCAAAGTGATAAATATTACAAGTTAAATAGGATTCCCTAAAACAACATAACATCTTAATTCACAAAGTTTTGGTGGGCCAGCTATAAGAATTTTTTCAAAACATTTTTGCTTGTGGGGTATTACAACAAGTCATTTCTTTCATTTCACCTGAATTACTCAAATCAGAAATATGCCAGACAATATTTGTGTACTTTTTGTCAATTTACCTGGTACTGATTTTCTCCAGAACGTGAAACTGGTAATTGCTTTCCTTCTACTTCAGCATTCAGGAACAGATTCTGAAAGACAAGACAGCCATGAAAATGAAGAATTCATAATAAAATCTAATACAGGCTTAATATAACAAATAATTATGATTCCCAAAGATCGACATAAAAAACATAATCTACACTATACAATATAAACCGTCCAACCTGCACAACATGTAAATGTGTACACTCTCCTTGAGGGTAACAGATATGAGCATACTTGAGGATTTGCAACTTTAATAATGGAGGATTGCAGAGCATGCATGTCTAGCTCTTCTAATAGGGGCTCTCACAATTTTATTGGTGAAATGAAGCATTTTAACCCATAGACACAGAGGCACAGATCATACAAAAGATTTATCACCAGCTCACGAAGAAAGTATCAATTACGTATGGAATAAATTAAATTAATCATTGTCATCAAATAATTTAATTTACATAGATGTGGCCTTTAGCAGTACATGTAATTACCGAGATCTTGTTCTTGCAAGAGAGCTGAAACTCGACCAGAAATACTGTCTCCGTGGAAAGAGCGCCATCAGTTGTGGTGTAGGCTTTACTTGTGAAGGTTGCCCCTATACAGCTCTCAGCTATAAAACAAAATCAAAAGGAAAATGAGATTTAACCCGTTTTTTACTGAGCCCGTATTATATGCAGTCCACCTTTTTTTATTTAGATATTAACCAGTGTCTCCCACACAATTTGCTTTTGAACAACGGACAATAGGCTATGAATAAACTTGAAATACCATTTAGGACACAATTACGCCACATCACTTTGGTTACTGCAGATCCATGGCAAATTTTGACATCCTTACTTGACCAGGGTTTACAAAGCCAGAAAATCTAACTGTGAGCAGGTTAACACATAATAATAGTAACTTTCAGAGTTCACATTACAATTTCTGATAATTAAAACTAAGTACTTTACAAAAACAGTGGAGCAAGATATAATTTGGCTCACCAATTTGTTTGCCATGTGCTATTTTTTTTTGTTGTTGAAAAGATTGATGATTTAAATATTCATAGCCAACAACCCGTCAAACAATCTGATTGGTCAAATTTATGTCAGACATGCGCGGATTATAAGTGTCTGCGATAAATGTTGATCGGCGGAAAGTAAGTCGTTAATTTTCACCTTTCTTTATTTTTCTAATTTTGATTGAAGTAGATTTGTTGCATCATAGCTTGAAAGATGTTAAAATTTGAGACGAAATAGCTATGAGAGTCCAAAAAATCCTTTTTCCCATAGACTCTCTACAGACGGGTAATTTTCGACCCATCGCCTAGCTATCGCATTGAACTGTCAGTGACTGTACGTAATGTAAAGAATCGCCAATGCGCATGTGGTGTGCATGTACCGTCGCTATTCCAAAATGTCCAAAAAATTTATCTTGATTAAAGAATGCCCCGAATGAGACGGTTATTCTTGTCTACAAATTCTTCTGCGCATCTGATTTCTTTTGACTATACGTCAAATCCAGGCAAAAATCATCCAGACTAGAGAAACGGCAGCTTCGAACATGGGGGATCAAAGAGAAAACATTTGTAAAGCATTCTTTTGTTAATAGAAGGAGAGTCAGTACAATTAATCTGCATTAATCAAACGGCAGCTGGATATCCATTGGTGAAACATCCTTGCTCAAACTCACATAATGACATATGCATAAGGCGAGCCACACACGCGTAAGCGTAACCCCCTTTCATTCCTCTCTAGCACAAACACGAATGTATACGCATGGGACCGGCTAGGCTACAGACCGGATAAAGGGTACACATTTTAGATGATCGATTTAAAGATAAATCTCTGTAGGTACGTCCTTAAATGTATTTCCAAAATACAATAATATTATGAGCTATTGAAAATTGCAATAAAATGCAGAGGTTTTCTTACCTGAGCCGTAAAAAGGTGCACATACAAGCACGCAAGCCAACGCTAACAGCATACGGAGAAGGGCCATGGTGAGAGAGAAGCTATCTTGAAGCGACACGTCCACAATACGTGAGTGAGTGCGTTCACATCCACCTTACATGAGCTGCTTTTGTGTATGTGTGTGCAAAATAATTCGATCCAAATCCGATCCAGTTCCAAAGTGAACGCAACAGAAAACGTAGCAGGGATGCAGTGCTGGGTATGGCGAGGGTTAGATCATCATCATCATCATCATCATCATCATCATCATCGTCGTCATCATCATCATCATCATCAACATCATTTTTATTATGTTGCCATCAACATTTGTTTTATTATAAAAAAAAAAAATGTACAATTACAATTGTGAATCAGATCTTCATTTTGAAGTATGAATTTATGTTTAGTTCTAATAGAACATTACAGTAAACCACAAAAAAACTAAATTAACAAAGGAGTAACATGAGTGCTAAAGAATATAAATAATGTAAGAAAAATAATCCAATTTCTGGATTAAATTGCGTCTCACGCTGGGTTTCTTTTTCAAATCAAAAGCAAACTTGAAACGATAAAAGTAAAGCGTACGTATATTAGCCTGATATAAATATGGTTTAGGGCATCGTCACTGTTAATTAATATCCCACACCAGCAGTGCAGTGGCGTAGACAGGTTCGTACACTTGGGGGGGATGACTGGGCTGCCAACGCTCGAGAGGGCGCGAAAGCGCCCGAGCGAGGGAGCGAAGCGACCGAGCCGGGGGGAGGGTGTGGGAGGGGGGTGTCCCCCCTCCCACGGTAGGGAGCTTTTGCAATTTTGAACTTGAAATCGTGCAACCTGATGCATACTTAATGAGGTAAAATAACACACACAAGCGTGCACGCACACACACACTTTCTCTCTCACACACACACACACACACACACACACACACACGCACACACACACACACACACACACACACACACACACACATACTACGTCAGTCATAGTTTCGACAAGATCTACACACCGTGGCATACGAGTACAGAATGAACTGACACATATTGCAGGGAGGGTTCGTAATGGATCCCGGTGTAGTTTGGGTACCATTTGGCTTGGAACACAATTTTCTGCGGTTTAACTTCTAGTACTGGAATGGAAAAAGTGTTTTTTTCTTTTTTTTTTTTTTGGTGTGTGTGTGTGTGTGTGTGTGTGTGTGGGGGGGGGGGGGGGGGATTGGGGCTACCCCAGTCGTCAAAACCGGCATCAGTTCCATCATTATTTTTCGCCTCGGATGCTCCATCACCCTCAACGGCACTTTCTTCTGCTTGAACTTCCGGAAGAACAAGTCTAACTCCGACATCATCCGATTTTGACGTAGACGGCTGTTCGTCATCATGTTCTTCTTTCTCATTATGCTTGAAAAAGAAGTGATCCTTGATGTTTTCAACCTCACATCATGAGCCATCCTAGAATACGAAAATCAGTTTACGCGGTGAATTATAAGGAACACACTCACATATATTCCCCCTTTAAAAAGTTAAGGAAGACAAGGCCTCCTGCTTAGCGAACTCACCACGTGTTTTTGTTTTCTGAACACAACAGAAAAGTAAGCCCCCCCCCCCCCCCTAAGAAAATTAGCATAACTTTTTATCGAAGCGGTTTTGGGCAAAACAATTTGCAGGATTGCTCCTTAACTTAATGACTAACCTCTGTGTGAAAATGATATTAATCCAATTATTCATGCATAAGTGGGCAAATTTTAAAGGTTAAAATGTAATTTTTCAAAACTCACAAGGGTAATTATTTATGCCGTTTTAACAGTACATTTTGGCATCTCTTGTGCGATTTTTAAAGTGTATTCACTCAACCATGACACGGAAATGACTTCTAATGTGTACATAACAAGTCATGTTACATTTTTGTCAAAATATCCAGTTGTATTTTTTCACAAAAATAAAGGGTTTTTAAAAGTTTCAAACCCAAGAAGGATAAGTATTTTTTAAACGGTGCTCACTCAACCAGAACAATGTCGGAACAATGTCAGAACATTGTCAGAACATTGTCAGAACAATGTCGGGATATGTGTACGTGCATCGAGAGATGGATGATAAACAATGAAAGGACATAAGTTATGCATCAGTAATGGAATTCATCCAAAATTCATATGACAGAAACACAAAATTACCCTTGTGACTTTTGAAAAGTTACACTTTTGCCTCTAAAATTTGCCCACTCACGCATGACTTATTGGATTAATGTGATTTTTACACAGAAGTTAGTTGATAAGGTGAGAAAGAATCCTGCCAAATCATTTTGCCCAAAACCTCTTTGATAAAAAGTTATGCTATATTACTTAGTGAGGATAAACCACAAGATAACGACAAAGTACTTGTACGATTTTCTCTTCTTTACCGTCTGAATTGGCTTGCACCGTGTGAATGCAGCTCATACCAATAAACACAATTACAATAATGATGAGGATTATTATCATCATCATCTAATTATAACTATTAATATTATAATTGTTATCATTATCATTTGTACTATTATCATTATTATTATTATTATGACTAAGTAAGCAAATATCATTTCCCCAAACCTGGGGGGGATGATTGTACATGCCATCCCCCCCACCTTGTGAGTTGGGGGGGATGCATCCCCCTCATCCCCCCCGTTGTCTACGCCCCTGCACACCAGAAGTTCATAAACATTTTTGTTCAAATGTTTACAGTGTCATGATCATTATAGATCTTTATCATTTAGGCCTGCAAAAGGGATTCATCATTTTGAGGAGAAAGCTACCGGTATACTTGCATTGAGCGTTATGGAGAAAACCTGCTACATGACCTGTTCCCTGTACTATGTTTGGGTGTTTTTAACATGTATGATTGTGTATTTGTGTAACATTTTTACAACAACTATTCTCGCAACATATTAGTAAGAATTCTAGGAAGAGGGAACTTCAACGCATAATCGCCGTGAGCTCGTGTATTATGTTCATGCTTATAAATGTGGCTCATACTTTAAAGTACGCCCTCTAGGTGAAAAAACAATTTAGTCATAAAGGCTCGCAAATTTTTAAGGTCATATTAGAAGAAAAGTTTACAAATTGGTACAAAGTTTACAAAACGGGGGAAATAGGCAAATGAATCAGCTCATCGACAGGAAGGTCACGTGCTCCAAATGTGTGGTATGCCTATAGTACTCCTACGATGAGGCAGTTTGATTTTTTTAAAGGAGTATAGTGGATATAATATTCATGATAATCATAATCAGGTCGGTAAAGGTTGACCTATTTTGCTACTTCTTTCAAGCTTTACCCGATACAAAGACGTAGCTTGTAAGTTCATATAAATAGTACAATACATGCAACTTTGTTGACCGATCATGCAGTTTTTTCATGCATCATTTGTGGGATTTACAGGGGGGTATTCTTAAGTTCTTTGGACAGAACTAACACTTTGTCAGTAAAATAATTGATGGCACAATGGCCTACGGAAGCAGGAAACCAGCAGCAGTACATGTGTGTATATTAATTTGAACCTTCATGCAAGCTGCATCAAAACAGAATATTTCATGGTACATTGAGCATTTCTGACTCAACAGAGATTCCAATCAGTCATCACATCCCTTTTAGAAGACATGTAATATTATTTTCCTCCATGGCTCCTTTACTACACCCCCTCCTGTTCATCTCTTCACCACCATCTCTCACTTCCCCTTATCTTGACTCTCCTTGCTCTTATCCTACTCTATCTTGTCTCCACAATCTTTCATCTTTTGCCCACACGAAATGAGAAATTAAAAAAACCAAAGTATTGGAGGCTTTCTATTAAGACAGAAACGACTGAACGAGTCAGATATTTATTCAGTGTCAGTGTCTGCATGACAAAATGTGCTACTAAAATCTTGGAACACCAAATTATATCCATGATATCTGACCACTGCCATGGGCTTACAATAACACACACACAGAGCATACCTAGCCATGAACATTGAAATCATACTGCGGTATAGCTTTTCATTACTCACACAATAAGGAATATGTAAGTTTTCTACAGTACTGTTTATAAGAATGAGCATTGCTCATAAATCTAAATGTAACTTCTCATGGCTACAAAACAATACATCTTCTTATTTTAAGGTGGCTTCGTCTATCAGTGCTGAAAATATAACCCATTCATAGTCCTTTTGGGGTGAATCAATGATTTGGCAGCACACCTGTTTTCCAGTTTGTGATAATGACACATACAGCTGTAATCTATCTTTGTGTGCCAGATAAACTGTTGCTCTACAAGAATCAAGTGTATTACTTGGCGCACCAACAGTTAAAGCCTCCAAATTACAAGTTGTCATTTGACAAGACTCATTTAAGAGCAACTTCTCACTTCCAAATCTGAAGTGGGAGAAGCATTGATGACACCAGTGTGTGTATTAGCAAAGCTTAACATATAGGCTTGTAATCTCAAAGGTGAATCAACTTTATGCCTGCTTACTTCATACAGTGGCACAAAAATAATTGAATTTGTCCACAGGATCACAACAGTGAGTCATTTTAATCACTACCTCTAATTATCTATGGGCAAAATCAATTTTCATAGTGATTTCTAAGATAGAATCATATTTCATGATTTTCTTTTCAAACCTATTGTAAATCCATATTTACCATGCAGACTAAACATAAACCACCTTTAAGAACAGAAAGTCTAATAACGATTTCCCCAATCAATACACATGATGCAGACTATCTTATAGTGCCCACCTTTTGTCATGAAAGAGGAGGAAAATAGATGTTTTCCAACAATCTTCCAAGCTTTACTCCTATGAAGAAAGCCCCTAACCTGTTTACATCAACAGAGAGCAAGAAACAATCGTAAGTGTGGTAGCGTGAAGCACATACCTAAATTTATAACAATTTGTCCATTGAATGCAATTTTGTAACAGGGACAACGAAAATAGTAATATATATCGACTCTGGACCCTTACCAATACATCAAGCTTAGTTACAAAACAAGAACAAAAACATGTAACTGACAAGCACTTTGTCTCCAACACATCAGGCATTCAATACAGCACCCATAGCCCATTTATAAACAGAAAGCAAGATTGCATGTTTCAATGATTATGCATCTTAAGAAGCACACACACACGCACACACATACACATACATAATATGTTGCATTGTTTGAAGAATGTATTCAAGGCAATGGTATGTTGTTTCACCTTACACTTGACAACTTTTTCTAATTTTCTGTTTCAAATTCCACAACAAATGCAGAGCAGGATGAGAGATGTCAACCACACTTGCCTGAAAGATGCACATGCAGAAACATCTCCAATATTAGTCAGAGATCTCTCTATCTGTCTCTCTGCTACATCTTTGTTTGTTTTAAGATGGACAGTAGTGGTTGGCAGATATCATTTCTGACAATCAGATCTATTCCACAACATTTTTAATATTTGCCATGACAACAGTGCAGGTACAAAACTCAATACTTGTTGCTCTTCATGTTTTGTAAACAATCTCTATTGCAACATTATCTTGGGAATGCAAGTACATGTATGTACATTTTTGCCCTTTTGTCAAGATAAATCTTAAACACATTTGCAAAGGAGAATAAAATGATTCATTTAAACTATAAATATCTTCAGCATGCAGACTTACTCTCAAATCATCTGTATTATTTGCCAATCATTGTATTGCCACCATCAAAAAAGAAATAACTAAATAAAAACAAATAATTATTCCAATCTGATGCAGGCAATATTACAGGAGGTACAACAAGATCATAAAGATTAACAAACATGTATTTTATACATGATTTCAGAGTTGGTCTCCCATCAGAACCAAAATAATTCTGGTGTTTATTCTATCGCATGACAAACACTAAAGACCCTGGAACACACACACACATCTTTCATTTGATCATTTATTTGCCCTTTTGATCTCATATCACTCAAAACATATTATATCTTTCTTCACATTCGTATACTGGAGTATTGTTTTCTCATACTATGAAAGCAAATCATAACATTATGATAACTGAATGATAGTACCCCAACATATAGGAAAACAGTAAACAATTTGCAAGAAATAACTGTGCAAACGGATGATCAAGTACACACATAAGTTAAACATGAAAATTACAAGATCCTTCTCCCATTAAATCACATGTTAATCAACAAGTGCACATGACTTTGTATTCTAGAAACACAGCATGTGTGACATGGTAGAGCTATTATGACATCTGGGTTACATCAACATAAACGACACATGCATATTCCAATCTTTACCCAGAATTATTTCCTATTCCTTCATAAAGAAGGAAGGAAAAACATAATCTAGCATGGACTGAAGACATACTGACAGATGGAAAGTCATTGCATGTTGTGTACGCTCTTACACTACTTACATTTGAGGACATACCCATTAATGCTCCTCCTTGTGTATTTGACCAGACGTAATGCACAAACAAACATGGATGTTTCTTTTTAATGGGGTACATTTTTAAATCTGCAAAATTCATATTTCAATTTCAAACAAAGAGATTGTCTCAGTTTCGCTGTACATCTCACATAATATAAATGCGCTGACAAATAGCAAGACAGTTGTGCTTGTCAATTGAGAAATACTTAAATATTTGAGATGGTGAATCTCTACTGAATACAGACAGCACTTGATTAAATGGGCAAACAGTGGCAAGCAGAAACAAAATAAGTGAGCACATGGAGAAAAAAATGTACATGTAAAAAGGAAACTTAAGAGAACAAAAAGAAATATAAGAAAAAGAAGATGCATCTGGGCCTTGTATCACAATGAGTTGCAATAGATTGTAACTTTACAATCAATTGCAAAGTCGCTACCTACTGCGACTCATTGTATCACAAAACCTTGAGTGCTTTCTATTGCAGGTCCAAACCTATGAATTAATCATATAGTCATGATAGATCCAATCAAGCTAATATCAGTATCAATTGCAAATTAATGTAGGTTCTTTGTGCTTTGGATTAAAGATTGAAAGATCAGTTGTACGGTTGATCCATCGATCGTACGATTTATCGTAGCCCTTTGTGATACGGGCCCTGGGGGGTGTTTCACCAAGCTGTTCGTAAGTTACAAACGACTTTATGAAAGACTGGTGATCCCTTCTGGTGCTAAATGCGATTTCACACTTTGTTCATTGAGAATCTGATTTAGCACAAGAAGGGATCACCAGTCGTTCATAGTCGTTCGTAACTTACGAACAGCTTGGTGAAACACCCCCCAGGTGTTATGAACATCATCAGTTTGGTACTTTGCTCTGTAAGGGTGATGGATGGTATTTTTTTTAAAATAACACAGCAAAAAGAGACTGAAAAGTGGGAGAATAAAACTCAAGGAGCCGTTGAGCGTATCTGCTGTAAAATGTGTTTACTGAACACAGACACTATTAACAGTTTCCCAAAAGTTGCACACACTCCATCACAGTAACACATTACATGTAATAATATGAAACAAGATATCAAAACCAGACATAAATATTTACAATTCTCTAGTTTCTTTCAAATGGTTTCCTACTACTGTTTGTATTTTGGTCATAAATTCCAGAGATAAACTAGCAAAGAATAAGAAACAAAATGAACTAAATAAAATAAATCCACATTTCACATAATTATGGAGTGTAAAAACTGTGCAGATCAAAGGGTTACAAAAAGTTGATGCACATCAGATGCATTGACAATACTTAGCGATGTAAAATACAAACTACCAAAAAACATACTGAAGCCAAGGTATGGAAAGCACAGTTTCTTTACAGTATACAAAATTAAGCTACATGTGCATGACCGTTCCTTCCAAATAAATACTATTGTACATCACACATAAACTGTCAGGGCAAACAAAAGAAATCTTGTGCGTTTACAAATGAAGGTGAAAAGCGCAAAGGGAGGTAAACTGTATAAATGAGTTTATTTCAGATTTGCAAGTACAATTTGAGCCGTGAGGAGACATGACATGTGGCATAAATAGTTTCTATCAATCTTTTATAGAATCATTCCATGCTATAAAACAATTTGTACTGGTAATTGTGTTAAACCCTCTAGCACCTAAAACGCATACATTGTAGTTTCCTTTATAACACATGACATCACAACAGAATGACATAAAGCAGTCCAAATAAAACATCTTTCTTGCTGTGAAAATTTCAGAATGACAAGTTGTGTTCATAGGAAATTTAGAAAAATGGTTGTATTTGTGATTTACAGATGTCCTTTAACATTGTGACATGTTAGGTTTTAAATTTTGATTTTGAAGATAATTGCACCAAATGAGAGATTTCCGTATACAAGCCAAACAGAAACTCATCAGCTCCATCAAGGAATATGCTGAAATAGTATGAAAATAGCTCCAAATCTAATTAGATGTGTATTAAAAACCCCTAATATTTCCATTGATGTCAGATGTCATTTAATATACCACATACTGAATGTTATTAGAGCTTAAATCACCATTCACACAAGACAAGAGTATTGCAAGAGTCCCTTACCTCTGTTGCAATGTGGCATAAATTATAGAGATGCAAGCTGCCAAAAAGGCATGAACAGCCAGTTCATCTACAATGCTGTGATTTGCGGTCAATTTTTAGTTCTTTGTCTTCCTTTTTTTTATTCATCAGTCCTTTACTGAATAACAAAACGGGAAGAAATGTGCTTCGTGTAAATAAGACTTGGGTGCTGTCAGACACTTTGGGCTCTACTGGGTTGATAACATTACTTTCATCTATCTAATGAAACAAGTGAAATCAAGATACTTCCATTCTGATAAGTTGACATGAAATAACTTTTGTGCATTTTTTCACATCTCAATGTAAAATGTTCTATTATACACATGATACATTTTGAATGTAATGTACAACATAAGTGATCACACCATACACATTAAGTCCTAAATCTGCTGCACCGAACAAAATTTGATCTCGTGGTATCAAAATATATCTTTGGATTTAGTACATTCCATCCAAGTAATCCTCTGTTACACAAATAGTTTGCTTGATATGTCTTCCCACACGGAGCCTCTGAGGGGGTGTGTCTCTCCCTGTACATGCTGGAGCTGATGGCCACCAGGTGGGAAGGGTGGCCAACAGATGCGCCGCCTATCATGGTCTCAGAACAGCCGCTTCTCAAACCTGCCACAAAGTGAGGAGATCATAACAAGAAAACAGGATTAAAATCAATTTGGACATTACTAGAACTTGGGATAGATACCATCAAGTGTGCATTTCAAAATCTCCTTTTTTGAGGACCTGTGACTTTTGCAATTGTAATACAGCTTACTCTCGATACAATGAGCATGGATATAATGAGATTTCGTTATAACGGGAGAAATCTCTCAGTCCCAAATGTTTGCTTATCATGAGATAACAGATTACTACTCTAGCGATATTACTACCACCATAATCAACATCTTCCGTACCAAAAGTTTCTACATGCAAACCTATGGTGCACCACGTCGCTTACAACAATCACTGTTATAACGAGATTTTGTTATAACGAGCTTATCCTGCTGATCCCAAGACAAAGAAAATCATAACAATTGCGTCCCGTTACAATGAGGGAGGAAAAAATCAAGGGCGAGCTGGTCGAAAGCAATATTCTCAAAAGACTGAAAACACATGCATCGCACGGGCACCGCATGGAGCCAGACACCCATCTTGTAACAACACAACGCGAGCATGTGCACACTTTCTGATACATCACTCTTTCGCACAGCGTACGTACATTTAAAGTACATGGTTTGCAAGTCCGATCCCGTCACGTCAATCAATGATATCGTGCATGCTGAATTGAGAGTGTGTCTGATGAGCAGTGATTGATTTGGTTTCTTGACAAAAACAAATGTGATCTCGGTGAAGCATACTTCACACACTAAAATATCACATGAAAAAATTCAAGAGATAATGAAGTATTCTTCTTTAATTTAGAATACCGCTGAAAATCATAATCATGATATAAAATGAAATATAAGAACGCAGAGGAGGCATTAATCTTCTACATGGAACCCCCTCATAATAATTTTGTAGTGGCCTGCAAAGAAAGTGCTAGCCACAGTGTTGCTAAGTCTTCGCAAACCAATCAGACGAGCGAGACGCTCTTATCTAAATCCACCCTCCCCTCATTTCCCGTTCGGCCTGTTGCACCACTCGTCCTCTTGTTTGTCCTAACAACTAAACAGCATTATTTCTTTTCCAGAAGATTACGATAACAACCTTTTTTAACCAGTTTATTTATTGCAAAATAACATCCATTGTATCTGGCATGGTCTATATTCTTGTAATTTAATACAATTACATGTAGCTATTAAAACAGCAAAACTATGTCGAAGTCGGATGATGTGTTGAGCAAAAATAAGTCCCCTTTGCGGTTTGAAAATGCATGTTTCTAATCCATTTTTTAGTTTGATAACCCATGTTTCCAAGACGGCTATGGATGTCAAAACCTAAAGAACACACAAGCACACATCTTTCAATATTTTCTATTGTTTTTTATTGTTTGGATACAACAAGGTTTTGTTACGAGGAAAAAGCCCTGGTCCCGATGATTTCGTTACATCGAGAGTAAGCTGTATCCCAATCACAAATCTTTCACAACATTCTACCTTAGACTAGCATGCAAACCTGTCATTATAAAATATCTGACGAAGGAGAAGCAATGCCAGCTATTGACATCAATAACAATATAGCCTATTTGCATTCATACGTTTTAGTCCCTCTCTGTATCTCTGATTCAAATCAATTAATGTTAGTATCTAGCACAACAAAAAGGAAGGAAAGAAAGACCTCAGTTTTAGCTCGCAGAACTCAACCCATTGACTCCTTGATTAACTCATAGACTTAACACAGAAACAACCTGTTTCTGGTAATTTAAGGGTTAAGGTTGAAAAGAATATGACCATGTATGTGACTGCAAGAGGATTATAAGAAACATTGGAACAGCATCCTGCAAACAACCTGCAGAGCTTTAAAGGGATAGTTCACCTTAAAATTATTTTTGTTTCAATAAAAGCAGAAACATGAGGACACATATTAGTGAAGTTTTGACGAAAATCGTTGAAAGGAAAAGAAAGTTATTTGACAACATATCGGAAAGCACCTCGCACATGACGTCACAAAATAGAAATTTTAAAAATTAATAACCTTCTTTTCCTTTGACCGATTTTCGTCAAACCTTCACTAATGTTTCTTTCATGTTTCTGCTGTTATTGAAACAAAAATAATTTCAGGGTGTACTATCCCTTTAAGAGCTGAGTTATTGCTAGTCTTGACTCACGAGTGCAGACTGTGAACGCCACCCTCCAGCTGAGCAGATGGGGATCGCCTCTCAAACCTCACCTCTCCCGTATACATCCGCTCCCTGATCAAGGAACAAGACAAGGCACCAAGGATACCAATGGGTTAACATCATGAGGCAATTACAGAAAGACGTGATTACAAATACACCTGTCAATGCAACTTTACAGACTACATCTCTGTAAAGACCACTTAACTTTAATCACCTCAGTGCAATGTAGTGGCACATATCTCGAGATAAGGATTTTTTTAGTTCACTGTTTCCCTTGAGGTGTAAGTGTACATGCAAGAATCCTGTGTATGAAATGTGGGATCTAAATTTGCTGCTACAGCACATTATATGGTTCAAACAGTTTTAAGATATTGCACTAATGGACAAAACACAAAACCCCCAACAGATGCATAATAGATCAAATCCCAAAGCTTATGGATATATTACAGACAATGCAAATATATTGTGATGGACAATTTAAAGCTCTCTTATTTTGTTTTAAAAATGTATGACGCTGGGTTCTACTATCTGGCCGCCTACCTGAGGTTGAAGAGGCTGCGTGCCCCAATGTCTTGGCAGCCATGCTGGATGCCAGCAATCAGGTAGGGCACAAACTTGTGGATGGACCCCTTGTCTACGATGGAGCCTGACACACCCTGGGCAACCTTCAGCTTGTCCCTCTCACTGTGAGAGAGAGGAGGGGGTGTGATGGGGAAGGGGGTTGAGGGGGTGAAGGGGGAGGGAGAAATAGGGGGGGAGGACCAGGAGACACCAATTAATTAAACTTCATTATTTTGTAACTATTTAGGTCAATGATTTACCCTTGTGTCAATATGTATGTCTTGAAATTTGCATCCCATATTTTGTT
Organism: Arbacia lixula; assembly: GCA_963669155.1. NCBI lineage: Eukaryota > Metazoa > Echinodermata > Echinoidea > Arbacioida > Arbaciidae > Arbacia > Arbacia lixula. The sequence continues at coordinate 20,291,622 of OZ022576.1, read as the reverse complement.
ATATCATGGATTTACTTCATAGCCCTAATTTTTTTTGTACCGATTTGAGTCTTTCACTGTGTTTAAACTATGCAAATCAATTAATCACAACCCTTTGGAACACACCAGACGCCGCTGCAGCTCTAACATACTTTGACAAATGAAAGGAAGTGACAAATAGCTTCCAAGTTATCTATATCTTCATATTGTACCCAGCATTCTCTACGAACAGATACACTCTGGAAATCTTACATGAAATATTCATAATTCTTCCATTAATTTCTACAATGTAACTGTGAGGTTTGGCCTACCTAAAGTATCTGTTGGCAGAAGACTTATTCTGCTCCATAGCATCGAGAGAGCCCATGCCTCGATACTTCTTGAGCCGCACTCCATCTGAGAAGAAGTACTCGCCTGGCGCCTCTGTGGTGCCTGCCAGGAGGCTGCCCATCATCACTGCAGCATCAATGGGAAAATATGAGTTTTACATGGCCACTAGTAACATTGTCAGAGGGAAGAAATCGGCTTTACATGGCCAACTGCAACAACATCAATAGAAAGAAATTGTTTAACATGGCCGCCAAGAACATCATCAATGAGAGGAAATGTGCTTTAAATAGTTATGAGCAACAAGTTTCAGTTAAATAGCTTCCTTGTAAAATCATGGAGATAACAGATAATTGTTTAAGTCATTGCCTTAAATCTAAACATTTAGGATTTTGCAAATTTTATATTTCGGAAACAAAATAGCACCTTCACTCATTCCTTTCCTATCATAAACAAGACAATATTTTTTATTGTTGTTTTGTTTGGCATGATTTCCCTTGAATCTTACCGGTGGATGCCCCAAGAGACAGAGCCTTGGTGATGTGGCCCACTGTCGTGATTCCTCCGTCAGCAATGATAGGCACCCCATGTTCCCTGGCGTAGCGGGCCACCCGGTAGACTGCTGTCCCCTGTGGGCGCCCAACGGCCATCACTGTAGTACAACAAACACAAACAATTCACACAATATGTTAGCATTCACAACATTTAACTGTGATATCAAATACATTCATGTGGGAGCTGTCCTACAGAGAATGTCAATATTTGGGATACAAATAGAAAGGTTCGCATGTGGAGCTTTAATACACTGCACATGTACTTGCAGATAAAGAGTCAAGTTGGAAACAATCATTATACACCACATAATAGTTCTACTTCTCATTTCATTGACATCTTCTGATCTTTACACATAATGCAATTTGTTTGATGTCCGATAAAACAAAAAAATTCTTATGACTGAAGTAGACATTATTCCGGGCGAGAAGGTGGCATTCCCATAGTAAACAAATACAAAATGTCACTTCTCAGTTGTCCAATTCAGTGAAAGATGACTAATAGATCATACTTCAACAAATGAACCAAAAAAAATATACATGTTCACTGTAATGCACTTGTCATTTGCAATACGCACCTCTTGACCCCCGGGGATGGTGCGTCATTGTACCGATGTGAGTCATACATTTTGATACCATGACACACCTTCCATCACAGAAAGTGACACACCATTACTTAGATCGACAAACATCTGAGTCAAATATATATGACACACCATTTCATGAAAATGACGAGCCAATGACGCACCTAAAGACAAGCTCGGAGAAGAGTGACAGTACCATTGACACATCAAATGATGCAACATTGTTAAGTGATTTACTATGACGCACATATGGGTCAATCTTGTGATGGACATATTGCGTCCATGACGGACCTGTGCGTCACAATTTTGGGAAACATGGCGCAGCCACGACACACCATCCCCGAGGGTCAAGAGGTGCTTTTGCAAATGACAAGTGCATAAGTGCAATATAGAACAAAGAGCTGCAAAGTGTAACAATTACATTCAGGAAAAGTGCTGTGATCACAATTTCCATTATATGCAGCAAAATCAGCATCGAATTGAACAGAGTGAAGCTTTATCAAAGCTGCGATCTACAAGTACCATGCACTACACAACTACTTCTGGTAGACATTTTCACTAATAAGCATAATCATATATATATATATACACACAGTGATAAAACACATAAAATAATAATAAATATATAAATAAAGGTGAACATAGCTGTTTCAGCCAAAAGCAGCTAACACAATTTTTTTTTAAAAGAGTTGATTGATGTCTACAAGGGGAAAGTACACTGAGACAGATTGTGATAAGCAAGCTGCACTGTATGACTGATATCATGAACAGAAAAAAACAACATAAATCATGTTCTGTGTGAATAATACAAATATTAAGAGACAAGAAAAATCTGACGTCAATCAAAATTAAAACATACCTATCCATTATATCCACATCCAACACCGATGACAACTCGTTCGTTCTTCCATCCTACATATAACTCTATATACATGTATTTCATAACACCCCTCTCTCTCCATCCCCTCCTCTTTCTTCTCTCTCTCTCCCCCTCTTCCTCTTCTCTTTATCCGGCTTCCTCTCTCTTTCCTCAACAGTATAGAATTTCTCTCACCATTGATTATATTTGTCTTTCAAATAAATTCACTGTTTTGATAGAGAAACATTCTTCCCACTATAACAGACTCCACAAAGTATACAATGAATAGGGGAACGCTGTCCAATATCACATCTCTCTCTATTGCTTCACATAAACAACAGGTTTTTTTCTTGATTTCGGTGCCGTTCGGTTTGAAGTCTCTGCCTTCATATTTTGTGACTTCTTAAGTGAAGTTTTAGACAATGATCTCATTCTCAATGAATATACACACAAATTCACAGTCATTCTATCTGCAAAATCATATAAAAATGCATGCAGGATACTGGCAAAATACTACAAAGCAGCGAGAGACCTTGGAAAATCAAAAGAATACAAACATATCATACTAGTACACTGTATAAAAACAAATATATTTCATACTCATACACCTTAATTTAATGTGCTTTTAATCAACACAACATGAAACAAAAAAAATGAATACTACATAAGGGGTTCTAAAAAAAAATTGGAACACAGAAGACACTGACACAAAATTGACAAATATCATCATATTCATGCAAACTTTGGAGCCAATGTGCTATGAGGATATAAAACATAAACATGCACATATCAGTATTTACAGAGAGACAAATCTTCTCTCTATCAAACTTTCCACGTGGAAAGTATCTCAATCCTTCCACTATTCCATTCAAACTAGAAATCCAGTGATTTCTAGGATAAAGTCAATGTGAATGTCATGACAGTTACGGTTTGCACAGAAGGAATAATATACCTGGGAAATAATCACAAAAACTATCGGTCCCACTCAAAGCTTCCTATTTACTTCACATATTAGCAGGTAAGTCCTTTCAGTAATTTTAGTTCAACAAATTCTTTTCAAGACTATTCCAACTTTCACAGGGAAGAAGTAAAAAAATTGCCTAATCTTTATAAGGAGTATGCATTTCTGATGAAATTTTGACTGCATTTTCGAAGATAGATGTACACAACATCCACCTTGCAAACTGTGTTATACATGTATAATTTGGCATTCTTAGTTCCAACATTGATAAATCAAATCCTTAACCTTTCCACACCTTAGGTCTAATATCATATTCAATTGTCCAGACTCATTGTTCATAAAAATATTCAACATATTTTGAAGTGAACATCATTTAGAAACAAAGCTTTTTTATTTTGTCGAAAAAAAATCCCACAGCCTCTGGATCTTAGCAATTCAATAACTCTGTGCATACCACCAGATTACATGTGTAACTGAAATCATACTAATTATATTGAAATTATTATGCAAAATCAAATGTCCAAGATAGATGTGACTAATGGTATAAAACCACAATGTCTGCACTGTCTCAAAATACATCTCAAGACACACATTTTGATGTGATGATCAAATCCATTGCGCATTGTATCACATCATGCCAGAAAACATTGCTTTCAATCATGAAACCAAACTGAAAGATCACCATCAACACAAAGGGATTTGGGCATTTTTTCATCCGATTTTTTTTTCTCCAATTTTAGTTAAAATAAAAATAATTATTTTTAGGCACATACTGAGCTAACAATATGTTATGTGTTTATATAATTCTTCATAGCTAACCTGGTAAATAAAAAAATCCTTTAGACACTACCAGATTATCTCTTCAAGATTAAAAAATGTGTTCTATTATATATTGCTGCTTTTATGAAAGTGGATGAGACTGGTAGGATACCATTCTAGGGCATGTAATAGGAGAATCTATCACATGGCTATTGAGCTCTCTACCTCCTTTAACCACCTCAGTACCAAGCCAGGAAAAAACTCATTGGGTTACTAACACAATGTGGATGCCCCTGGGACTGGCAAGGTTAATACATAAGTTCACAGTACTAGCATCCACTTATCATGATTGTGTGTGTCTCTATATACCCCAAAACAGTGGAAACATTGCAATCGCAGCTACTTAACAGATAGAAATTGGAAAGAATAAACATAGTAAAGCAGGGTGGGGAGTGCGCTGGGTGACTGTACTGTGTGGCGATTGGCAGGAGGGTGTGAGGGAGCGAGCGAGTGAGCCGTGGAAGGCAACAGACTTACAGGTAGATGTTAAGCCGCCCTCCAGCCCACTACTACTAGTAGTCGGTGTTGCAGAGGCTGTTATCATCACAGGGACGAAAGGAGGAGGAGGAATTCCGTGATCAGAGATTGTGTTTTAAGGCTGTGTTAGCACGATTAGAGATTGATGACAACAAAAAGGAGAAGAGGCGGAAAGGGACGTCGCGGGATTAAGGAAAGACGGATGGATGGATGGATGGTGATGTTAATCAACAGAAAACAATCTTTGTTAGATGCTGATAGATTAGTTTTTTTTTCCAAAATCTAAGCAAGCACAGAATTTTGAAGTTATGCAGTGGAAAGTTTTTGGGAAACAAAAGATCAAACATTCTACCATTTGTATGTCAATTGCCTTCTAACTCAATGTACACATAATAACATCTTGATGTGAAATGAGTAAATGAATCACCACCAGCTCACAGGGAAAAAAAACCCATTACACACACATATAAACACACACACACACACATACACACACACACATACACATACACACACACACATACACACACACACAAACACACACACACATGCACGTGCATGCACACACACACACACATACACACACACACACACACACACACACACACACACACACACACACACACACACACGATATTAAAGCCTTTGTCAAATATGAGTTGGAAATAAGAATTAAAAGCTACAACTTTGAGTGTCTGACTCTGACTTTGTGACAGTGGATCAACACTTAAAGAAAATCAAATATTGTACAGAATTTATTGTGCTTGGTCTCAAACATCTACTGGTTTTATGTTGGCAATACCATTCATGCAACATTAAGTTTTAAAAAAATCACAAATCTATCTGAAGTAGTAGTATTTTTACATGAACTAAGTAATGCAAAAGTAAAATCAGAAGTGATAATCCAGTGACATTACAATGTTTGCAAATATCATATTTGTCCTTTAATAGAACAGAACAGGAGAATATGAGTAATGCTTATTTCAGTGAACTAACAAATAATCAACACAATTTATATAAGATGACCACAAAACAAAAATAAGTATAAAGATGAACTGTTAAACTGTGGGAAAAAATTCTGTGAAGACCTCTTAAGACAAAAAAAACATCTACGATTGTATGAAGTACTGTATATAACTTTTATGTGAGACTTGGTAGATGAACAGCAAAAAAATGCTGACTTCCCATAGCTCTAGCACATTAATCATTCTGCCATAGCACAAGTTAAGTTTAACTGATACATGTATGCTAGAATTCAGATCTCTAAAATGTGCCTTAAAGGGAGTATACTGTACTGGGAAGACAAAAAGGCCTTCAAAAGGTGATCGTGAGCAATCTTCTTGCCAATGGTCTTACATTCATGTATTGTCTATTTTAGAAACTTTCTGAAAGTTATTTGCCATAAAACTATCCACATTTGGAGTAATCAGTGATTTAATCACAAATCCTCAAATTGTTCAGGCCAAACATTTTGGGGATTTGTGATTAAATCACTAATTATTCCAAATGTGGATCATATGAGAGCAAATAACTTTCAGCAAGTCTCTAAAAGGGACAATACACTATTTTAAGACCATTGGCAAGAAGATTGCTCACGATCACTTTTTGAAGGCTTTTTGTCTTCCCCGTACAGTATACTCCCTTTAAAACTAGCAAACATTATACTAAGAACTAACTTTGGCTTTATCATGTACATTTTGTTAGTCTCTAAAACATAAACACAATCTGTAGTGTTTCATCCAACATTTCCTTGCAGGTTATGGACACACTTATGTCTCCATGACACATGGTAGATTGAAAGATGATGTATTTTGATACAACATATTGCTTCATATTCTTTGATGAATAGGTGTTAAGATGTTGCGAAGGAAGAATTCAATTTGACATCACGAAATAAATAGAATGATACGCAAGAAATATGAAGAATCAGCGCAAAACCCATTGAAGTGAATACAAACTCACACACGCAAAATGCACTCAACACCATCAAGATGAGAGAGGATATCACATGCTGAGTGCATAATAACAACTTCAGTTCCTTGATGCATTGAATCATGGCTTCAGTTGGCATCCAACTCAATTGCCGCTTGGTTACCATGGTGATACGATTCTCAGCGTGAAATCTAACTGACATCACAATCGGATTGCATCATAAATGGATACACATTCTGGTCTTGAAACCATTAGATGCTGATATGTACATCACCGAATGCAATCACAAATGCACTGTGACATTTATTTGAATGACTACACATTGCAAAAAAAAATCGTACAAATTCAGAGCTTTAAGCACAAATAAATCATAGAAAGCCAAAGCAGCCTACCACTATTGATGTATATATTTGTATAACTAAGATATATTCATATAACTTACACGTTCGTGTACTATGAACATTTGTCTGTCTGGATTTCTTTATCTTCTCTCAAATAATTATCATTAGTCAAAACTAACATTTCATAACACATAAAGTAGATCAATATTTCAATACATTCATTTATCAGAGAATTTGTTGAACATGTTTTTAAGTTCTGAAAATTTAAGTTACTTTATCCAGTGCATGCTACAATCACGTAACAAGTCAGGTTTGCTGGTCAAAGACAACAAAAAGGGATGATGAGAATTAATGGTCATTTCAGGAAAATTCACCTCTCCAAAGCCATTCTTACATAACGATTTTTTTAAACCCAGAAATGCCCCTTCTTTAATCAGATAATTTGTTGAACATATTTTTAAGTTCTCCTGAAAAATTAAGTAACTTTGTCCAGTGCATGCTAGAGCAATCATGTCAGGTTTGCTGGTCAAAGACAAGAAAAAGATATACTGAGAAATCCAGAATTCCCCTTCAAAGCCATTCTCTTTGCAACAGATTATGTTGTTATTTACAAGTTCTCTTGAAAAATTAAGTAACTTGGTCTTGTGCATGAGAGACCACTCACATAACAAGTTTCATTGGTCAAGGCAAGAAAAAGAGATGGCAAGAATGAACTGCCAATTCCTTGACAAATCACCTCTTCAAAGTTATTAGGTGGTCTGTCATGAATGACAGATCACCTCTTAATTTCGTTAGAATTCTTTTTTATTATTTATTTTAATTTATACCCCCGACTTTTTTGTGGAAGCTTTATCTCAATAATGCATGTTTCATGTCTTATCAAATTTTCACCTTGTATAGGCATATATATGAACTTATATAATGATATTTTTCAAGGTCATTGCATAACCATGACGTCATCTAGGAGCAATTAAATGAAAAATCTATTACTTCATGTAGCTCTAAACCTGGTCATCTCTGTGTAATGAAATCTGACATGCATAAAATTAATGACAAGGCAATTAATTTCAATAAAAAAAAATGCGCGCAAAATTAAAAAATGCTCCATATCAACTCAAAATTGTTTTGCATATGTTTCAGGCAATTTTGAGCATTTCAAAAATTTCTGCGCGTGCATTTTTTGTGCGTTAAGCGAACGGAACGTCGGAAAAACGTTTTTTCAGTTAATTCATGTTTCTGACACTACATACATCACATCCTGTCATTTTGACCCATTTCAATGCAATAACGAGGTCGCACGGGTGCGTTAAAGTTTTAAGTCCGGGCGTACGTCAATACGTTTTTGTGTGCAAATATTGCAAAAAAACATGACTACCTTCAATCTACCATAGCTCCTTAGGGTGAAGTGTAGATGTTTTTCCATGTCTAAATTTGTCATTAAATACATCGTGACGTCATCATATATGCCATATAAAGCGAAAAAATGAATTTTCATGTATGACGTCATGAACTTTTCCACCCGTTTTTGCGTATCTCAATAATCCTTGATCAATTTTCTCCCAAATTGCAGTATGTGGTAGCTGAGACATTGCTCTATGGTGTAGTTGCCTTTATTTTTCAATTTGATACTGTCTTCATGGTGTAAATTTGACTATATATAGACATCAATGTCCAAATTGAACATATGTGCATGTTATGTCAATGGAAGGGGTATTTATAAAATGACATGACAACCTTCTAGGAGCTGTAACTCGCCTATGTTTCAATCGGTTCCTCTGAAATTTTAGTATGTTGTAGCCGAGTCTGCTAGCTTTCGAGGACGTCACCTCCATTTTTTAATCAGATGTCGGGATTGTGGCGAAATTTCAGCTTGAATATTGATCTAAATCATTCTAGCTCCTGCTGGGCATTACGTGTTAAGTGAATGGGAAGATTTGTGGCTCAATGGGTAAGGCACTGTTTTAAGATCTCGAGGCCCCGATCGATTCCTACAGTGGGTAGGGTCAATCTTTTTTTAATTCTTTTGTAATGATTAATTTGTCACCTTCTTCTGTTCTATCCCTTACTTTGTCATTCTCTTTGAGATTTTCTTTCCTCATTTTTTTCTCTCGCCATTTTATCTAAATGCCTATTATATTTAGGTGGATTACGTGACCATTAAGGCAAGTTTCTGAAATGTTAGTATGTTGTAGGTGCGTTAAGAACTTTTTTGAGCGTGCCTCTGACTTCTAACGAATAGAAGGTGTCACCATGGAAGATCCATGGTGTCACTGTGCATTTACCAGCCCATGCCTGTGCCTGTATTTGCCAATGCAGACCACCTTATACTTGTCGACAAGTATGTCTCGTTTGAGATTAATTATGCTTTCTTCCTGCACGTTTTCAGGATTCTGTTTAGAGATTAGTTTTTGTTTACAAGTTCTTCTGAACTTGGTTGTTATGAAATACAGAGAGATCAAACGAAATGCCACATAACAAAACATTTCTAAATTCAGCAACAATTAGGAGATGTGACATTGAAATCAGCTCAACTTGAGTGGGAAGAATTTTAGCTGTATAATTAGCACTGCTATTAGCACCTCCGCAAATCCTTCTTGTTTACCAGTCGGGGAGATGTGAAAAGAGGAAAGGGCAAACAAAATCCAAGAACACCAACAGATTTCTAAAATTAGCAACAAACAAACAACATAAAGAGGAAGTGACAATGGATTCAGCTGCATTTGCGTGGGCAGAGACCTTCTATAAATAGCGACTGTTGTCTTCTGATAACGCCAGTAAACATTTACTATGGTCTAACAAGTCCACAGGCACGTGTCTTCAAAGTACATGATTCCCTGATAAAGCACAAACTGCTACAAAAAAAAAAGTGCTTGAGCAAGGAAAGAGATGCAAATGCGAGTAAATCTCTTTCCTCATACAGGGTAACATTCTAGATATAAAAGTGTGTTATATAGGCACCCTTTAGGAAAATGTTAGCAAAACCCAGATAGCCACCAAGTGACTTACAAGGATGATAATCCCACAAGGTAAGCACAGGTAATGTGCCGGATCCCTTCCTAGTTTTCAAAAAACAAGTGTTTGCCTGTGCCACAAATCAAAGCTGCAATTAGATCTACAGACAAGAACTGGAGCCACAACATATTTCTGTGTATCTCGCTTTGTTTATTCTTTCACACCAACAGATTTCTAAAATTAGCAGCGACCAGCAAAAAGAGTAAGTGACATTGGATTCAGCTGCATTTGCGTGGGCAGAGACCTTCTATAAATAGCGACTGTTGTCTTCTTATACGACCAGTAAACATTTACTACGGTCTAACAAGTCCACAGGCATTTGTTTTCCAAAGTACATGATTTCCTGATAAAGCACAAACTGCTCAAAAAAAAAAAAGAGGCTGAGCAAGGAAAGAGATGAAAATGCAGGTAAATCTCTTTCCTCGTACAGGATAACATTCTAGATATAAAAGTGTGTTATATAGGCACATTTTAGGAAAATTTGAAATTGTGTCTCAAAAATTCAAACTTGAGATATCTACTTTAAACCTTAGATGACCAGTATCTCATACCTGGTATTTGAGGTCCTTTGTCTCTTTCAGAGATGGAGATCGTGTCTCTCCATCTATAGGGTGACGCGCATAAGTATGCATACCCTCTTAATTGTGTAAAGCTGCCATCTCTCAGTAGATATAGGTCCAATCAGTCTGAAACTGCTGTCAATCACTTCTAAGATAGCAGCCTACGTGATGTGAAATTTCTAGGAAATTTCGAGAACTTTTTATGGATTTACAGCTGTTTCTTTTGGGCTATAACTTTGGGGTTCTTCTTGAAGGATTGGAATTTTCTGTTGGATCCTGTTGGATCATCAAAATGGCAAGAAACAAGGGGAAAAATGCAACTGTTTCAGAAAGAAAGAGGGTAATTCAACTACGACAAGCATGTAAAAGCATTAGAGAAGTAGCACAAATATTGAACAGAAGTAAAAGATTTATTACATCCACCTGGGCTAAGAAGGAATGGCCTCATCTCTCAGACAGGAAAAGGAAGGCCAAGAAGAGCAAATTGACTGCCCAAGCAAAGAGATTTATCACTTCTTTTGTTAAAAACAAAAATTGTGAAAATCAAGGGGGAAGCAGCCAATTACTGATGAGTGTTACAAATAAATACAATTGTGTATTATCTCATCTATGTACTTTGAAAAAATTATGAAGTTTTGTTGAAAAATATTGAAGTTATGAACACTTTTGTCAGGTTAATGCCATGAGGTATGCATACTTATGTGCGCCACCCTATATTTGTTATTACTTCTAATGTGTTGGTTCTACTGTCACCAGTCAGCACAATGCATGGATCCATGTATTTGATATAGATCTCATAAAGTTAAAGTCATATTTTCTGTGTGATATCAAGGGAGTTATTGACACATGCCTACTCAAGCACTTCTAAATGTGCTATTTCTGTCTTACTTCTAAATGTGATATTTCTGTCTTTCTCTCTTTCTTCTTTAAATTGAGCTGTAATTGGCAAATACACCTGCTTAATTGAGATATCAAAAGGTTAAACCTTTAACTTTACCTAGAATCAGTCTCTCTAACATGTAGCCCAATAGCCAAGTATACTTATGTAGGTATCCCCTTGTCAAGAATTATATTGACTTTCCTCTAATGTGTATTCCCACATTAACGACAGCGAAATCATCCAACTGGAATTCCCTAGATATTGTCCACCTGGCTGCACTCTCTCCAAGAACACGTATCAACAACTTGTCCATATCTTTTTCCAAATTCACCTTTTTGGTACAAAGTTGTTACATTCCATGTACCATTTTTGATTACATGTAGACTACAATTCTTAACCCTGCGTGTGCAAGATAAACTGCTGTTCTATGGGATTTGTGTCTATTACTTGACAAAAAAAGGCACAAGTGGCACACAAATGGTAAATACTGCTAATGTAACAATTGTGCAGGAGCTGGATGACAGTTTGGTGTCCCCTGCAGCACATGATACTGTTTGCCATTGAGTTATTCCTCTATTGTGAGGTAAACTCCTTTATGGTGTTAGCTCTGTTTCGTAGCTGATTATTAGTAAGATACTCCACTGGGCTGCCATAACCATTGGCACATTTTCCATAGTTATACCACCCCTGGAGTGTCACTAACCCGGAACTCTCATAATGCTGTACCATTCTCCAGCAATTTAAGAAGGTGGTGGTCTAGCTAGAACATAACTCACAAGTACTCTAGTATTTCAGAACCCTAGGCAAAACCCAGATAGCCACCAGGTGACTTACAAGGATGATAATCCCACAAGGTAAGCACAGATAATAAGCTGGATCCCTTCCTAGTTTTCAAAAAACAAGTGTTTGCCTGTGCCACAAATCAAAGCTGCAATTAGATCTACAGACAAGAACTGAAGCCACAACATATTTCTTTGCATCTCGCTTTGTTTATTCCTTCAAGAAGACTATCACCTCTTTGTCACAATGATTTCATCTCAAAAAAAGGTTTTCTTCTTTTCTCCTTCTTTCCCTTGTTGATGAATGTCTTTTTGCTGTCTCTCTGTTGAGACCAAATGGACAGACAGATCTATTTATATATAACTTGGTAAGTGCAAAGAAAAAACAAAATGAAAAGCTGGTTTGCAACAAATCATTAGTTTTTAATTAGCTAGATCATGTACATAGAATTTATAACATTTTCACTTACCATCCTCCTTTCTCCATCACAAACACCTTTTCTCCCACCTCTCCTTTAGTTTGTAGCCCTCCCTTCTTCTTTATCTTCTCCTCTCCTCTCCCCCTCTTCTCCTCTCCTCTCCCCCTCCTCTCCTCTCTCCCCTCCTTCCCTTTCTCCTCTTCTCCCCCCCCCCTCCTCTCTCTCCATTTCTTCTCTATCTTCTCTCTCTTTGTATTTGTCTTTCTCTCTCCCTCTCTCCTAATTTCCACGTACCTTCTTGTGTGATGCAGATGGAGCCACTTCCCATGCCAACCCTCAGGGCATCTACTCCAGCCAGAATGAGATTCTTAGCCTGTGCCACGGTTACCACTGCAACAAATCACACATCGTTCAATCATATACCCATGATTAAATCAATCTAAGTATCTTCTATCATATATATTGAACTCCAGTGGTGCTCTTACATGGCATCACATACAAATATGAACATGAAATTCCTGTATATATCAACAATACTTATTCAAATTCTTATTAAATGTTCACAAGAACTTGGAATGTTATTATGAATCAATTAAAACACTCAAGAAAGCAATCCAAAACAATGTTTTTTTTAATATATGCCATTTTGGCTCCTTTGTCATTTAAAACACTTGACTATGGAAGAAAATTTCATAATTTAATTGATTATTTGTTTTGGTCAATGAATCAGTTAACTTGTACAAATATCTCTACCATATCTTTGCTCTACTTCCTCTTCAAGACACCAAATCATCTAATGAAGGGAAGAGGTTACATGGTACAAGACAACGCAAATAAGAGTGGAAGATGAGAGTAAGAATTGAACTTACCGTTGCCACCAACGACTTGGACGTCTGGATGCTTTCCTTTGATGTATTTCAGCATGTTGATTTGAAAGATTGAATTCCCTTGCGATGAATCCTAAAAAAACATGAATATACAGAAAAATTACTAAGCTGTCGAATTTGATTATTCTATAAAAATATGATGGATTTGCTGTGCTCAGTGAATTGCCAGTGGCATTGAAAAGTAGTACAAAGACAAACAAAAGACAATGACAGTATGTATTTTCAGAAAAATAGCAATGTCCCTGGTATCAATGGCAGCCCCACAGTCTCACTCGCTCACTCCATTGACCAATCAATCAATCCATCAATCAATCCACCAATCAATCCACCAATCAATCAATCCATGTCACTCACCAGAATGACGAGGTCCACTCCAGCCTGGACCAGCAGGTCGAGGCGGTGTCTATCCTCATCCCTGGTGCCAATGGCAGCCCCACAGAGCAGCTGCTTGCGGGCGTCCTTGGAGGCCAAGGGGAACTCCCTGTGCTTCTTCAGGTCAGTGCGGGAGATCAGGGACACCAGCTCGTTCTTCGCATTCACGATGGGCAGTTTGCCTGATGACCACCAAAGCACAAGAGAGAGGTAGGCAAATGAATATTGAGAGACAGTAAAGAAGAAGGCAGGGCAAAAAAAAAAGACAACAAAAAGAAGAAACAAACTCAACATTAATTGTAAACAAAATTCTTTCAATGGGTATTCCAGTTACTCTTCACAGAAACACAAGAGAGAGGGAGGCAAATGAATATTGAGAGACAGTAAAGAAGAAGGCAGGGCAAAAAAGACGACAAAAAGAAGAAACAAACTCAACATTAATTGTAAACAAAATTCTTTCAATGGGTATTCCAGTTACTCTTTACAGAAACAGTCCATAATTATTTAAAGTGAATACTGAATACGCATGTACTGGTATATTTTTCAAATATCAGCTACTCTCTGTGCAATTTAATGTCCATCATTTGAGCACCTTCCTTCATGTGATGGGTTGCTATTGAAGAGTTCTTACCCTTCTTGGCTTTCTGCAAGAGGTCGTTGGCTTCTTTTAATGTGACGTTGGCATTGGCAACCACCAGGTCCTCTCTGACAGTCATGACATTGCTGAGCGGCATGTCGTAGCTGTCTGGCTTCAGGAAGTCAATATCCCTGGCGGTCACTATGCCCAAGAGCTTCCCACCTAGCCTCCCTGTGTCTGTGATGGGTATGCCTACAGGGACAAATGAGACAGCATGCATGCAGTAGGTTCTGATGGCATACCCCTAAGGGGACACGCTCGAAGAAATCAATGTAAATGACATGTATCCATGGCTACGCATACATGTACGGAGGAAACACAGTAATAGGTTCCGCTACATTTGTATTGGGTAGGGAGAGAGATCTCTCCTAGCGAATGCTTTGTGATACTGCTTAGTGAATTGAAGAAAGGAGACAAAAGGGAAAAAAACATGGAAAATGTGCTTATCATAAGTATGACTTCCAAGAGTGAGGATGTGTTGAAAAGACCAAGGCTGAGGAATTGCTCAATGAAGACACATGTTTATCGAATAAGATGACTGAGATGGAACTTTTGTGTATCAATTTCTTGTCAACATGTTGAAATGAACATGTGTCTCTACAATATTCTTGAACTATTATGTTACACATGTAAATTTTCTGTATATGTAATTGTAATTAGAAAGAGGAAGGTGCAATAATTTCCTAACTTTGATATGAATAGTCTTCAAAGCTGAAATACAAATGTTAATCCACACTTTCTTTCAATACAAATTATGCTGACCGCACATTCCCCAAACATGCAAAATGAATCGTGTTAAGCACTGCAAGTACAAAAATAATATTTAAAAAGGTCAATATTTACTGGGAGCAATTAGTGTTATATCATTTAAGACACACTACTTAAATGCTATGAACTGCATTAATGTACATCAGGTTCAACAAATGACATAATCGCAGTGATAAAAATCAGCTGTAATGCACCTTGTCTGTGGTGTTGTAAAGGAACATCATAAAAGAATTAATCCAGCTTTTAGAGAACGTGCACCCAATCAGCCAAAAGTCAAAAATATCCTTTATAAAAACATGTACATGTCTAGACATGTCTGCACCCCAGACAAAGCATGATAGCTACTCTTTTTATCACTCAGTTTCCCACTTCATATCAGGAAGGTTTCCCAGCCACACACTGCACCCCAGTGCGACACGTGAAGAGAGCTAACTGTTCATTTCACGGGCTCAAATTCCCTCATAATACTGCCCACATCAAAAAGTGGACTAGCATGTGGATAAGATTTTGTATGATCTCCTTTTTATATGTCATACAAAAAATCAAACAAAAATATTCAGATAAATATCATTATTCATATTTTGTTATTAAATAGTGAAACATGTGCTATTGTGCTAAAGATGAACAAAATGAATGAAAGAAAATGTGGAATTTCTTTTCGTTATCGGATGAAAGGTGCTCTATTGACTTGAGTACATTACATAATACACATTCAAGCAAGCTTTCTTCGCTTCGTTATTTGTGATTCTAGTTCGTTCTTGCTTGAGCATTCATAGTTCAACTTCCCACCCTCCCCTTGCCCCATAATCTTATTAAATTCATTTCAAGTCCTGTCAGCTTTTTGAAGCAAGGAGCCATCTTTGGCTGCAACAATGTTTCCTCCAGACAATCTGTTTTTTTGTTGTTGTTGTGGCCTCCGTTAGCTGTGTTACCACACTAGCAAGGAGGTGAGCACCTTATCGAACTAAAAAAAGCTACTGACACTACAGCTGCTGCTGTCAAGTGGGCCCACAGCTTGGCAGGAATTCCATCTCCTCCTGATACATGTAACTCGATGGTGAAAACCGCGCTTCAAGGGTACAACCGCCTTGCCTTTACGCGACCTTGGTCACCCGCAAATAACAAGTCACCCTAGACTTACTTTTTCAACTTCTCACAGTAGGTGCGTCTTCATTAGCTCGAGCTGGGCAAAATAGCGAGCTTGTTCTGATCCGGCTAGCTAGCCAGATCACGAAATAGCTAGCTATTTGCGTCTTCATTAGCCAGATCAGGCAAAATAGCGAGCTATTAGGTCAAGAAAATTTCCCAAGAAATCTTGGGCTAGATGGAGCTAGCTCGAGCTAGTTCACGAAATAGCTCGAGCTAGCTCGGAGCGTCTTCATTAGCCTGAAAATTTCTCGATCCCGGCATGCATCAGCACCCACGAGGCATTGTTTACGTAATAGGTTTTTACATGTGCGTGAATGCGAGCTCACAACCGAAGCCATGCGGTCATGGCCTATTCCTGTCGCACACTGCTGGTATGTGCGAAACTCGGGATAATTTATGCAACCCGAGCTCGAGCTTACGTATCCCGAGTTTCGAGCTAATGAAGACGCGATTGCAACTTCAGGCTAGTTCCCCAGATCAGAAAAATAGCTCGCTATTTCGTCTGATCGGGCTAATGAAGACGCACCTAGTGCAAAGCCACTTGCCTGCTTCATTAGCTGATCTCCAGATACTATTCTTGTGTTTCGTCTCTTACGCTGGTTTCTTGAGATACGATAACATCAGCACACTCAAAAGGAAGGACTATGCATTTTCTGCTGATAAGCTCATTTTGCATCTTGTCAGTTAAAAAAAAAAATATCAATTTCATTGCGGTAGTGACACCACCATCCCAAGGACATTCAAGCAAACATATCCAATCAACATCGCCGAACGATATTTTGTAGCTTTGGGTGATCCTCCCGATTGAGACCTGCCAGTGCTTAGACGTCTCACACGCACAAAGCATGGCCTTCGACCAACACGGTCCGAGTTATACAAGGGCTCACGCAATTGTTCTTAACACCCTCAGACCATTTGTTCCAGACATCTCAAAGTTCGGCCTCCATAGCTTAAGGTCAGGTGGTGTCACTTCTGCCAACAACGCCCATGTACCCCCCTGTTTTAAGCTCCCAACGTGGAAGATGGAAATCGGGCAAGTCTTGCGACATCTATATAAACTCGGACTCCATATCAAATCTCCTTCCATCCCAGTCTCTCGGCATCTGAATTAACTTTAAGTGGTTTTATTTGTTCGATCCATGTACATGTACATGCTATGCTCTCAATGAGTTATATGCTTTTGCAAATTTGTTCTCGCAAATTTGTTCTCGCAGAAGTATTTTAATAAACAGCGGGCTAAGTATTAATGCTCAGCTTTGACCAACACGTTCAAATATTGCTTTCTTTGTTCTTTTTCTGTCTCTTTTGTTCCTTTGATGAGGTAGAGAAAAGAAATTAACTTTCTGACGTAGTAACAAAAAGGAGTAAAGTGCTTCATCTCAAGCCCCAGACAACTGCACGCTATAGGTCTTCAAAAACGTTGATATCGTTATTGTTGTTGATGTTGACGTTGTTCATAATAATGCAGTCAATGTTGTAACTGTTTATGCTATTGATCATGTTGAGGTTGATGTTATTGCTATTGTTTCATAATAATGCAGTCAATGTTGTAACTGTTTATGCTATTGATCATGTTGAGGTTAATGTTATTGCTGTTGTTTCGGATGTTATTGTTGATGCTATTGTTGACAATTCATTGTAGTTAATGTGATTGTTAATGTCATTGGTAATCTCACCATTGATGATGTTACTGTTGATGTTGATGTTAAAAATTTAGATATACACTGTACACCGCGAAGCAGTTAAGAAAATGTGCTCCTCCCTGTTAAATGTTAAAATCTTAAATGTCGTTCATATTGAAATTTTTTATCATGTTGTTGAGGATGTTATCATTGATATTTTTGTTATTAATCTTAGTACTATTGATGCTGTTTTAGAGAAACTGTGTTCTTCATACACTGATGTCGTCCACACAGAATGCAAGTATTCTAAAAGATGTAGACTCGGTTCAATAACATTACATTATATCCACATATGTCATGTTAGTTCAGTGTGCTATTAAAAGTGATCAATACACCAACACACAATGTTTACTGTGTCAAGAGGCCCAGTGCATATACACCAACTGTTTCAGGATATACACAATCTATGATATCGTACATCCATATATTCCACCTTCATTTTCCCCATCTCACCAGATTTTTCAGTCAGTGCACTACAATGTACATAGTGTATTCTCTAATACACTGTGTGGTGTGTATGTATGTTCATTGCATCCTCCCTGGAATACACAGCACACCTGGCATAGGACTTCATGGGAGGCATGTACTTTTACTTGGCTACTGTACTGTATGCATTAGCCTTGATAATAAGCTGTTTGGATGTATTTTTTCCTGATACACTCCTATGGCCACAACTACGTATTGACATGTTCACTAACACTTCTTCCCCCTCTATCCTCTTCCCTCTCATATGTGTGAAGAGGAAGGGAAGAGCCACTAAGGAATAGTCTAAATGTCAAGACTTAGTTGTGGATGCAGGAGTGTATCACATAGAAACTCCACAGCCTATAACCTAGGCTATGCATGCATTAGCATGGGCTTCATTTTGCACTGCCATACTCCCGTGTATTACACAACCAGCAGGGCACGTCATACGCTTCCAAGCTAGAAATACTGTACATATCATGCATACTGCAATGGTAGCCTAAGAAAATACCTGTGTATAGTATGTACTTGTAATGTGACAATCTCAGTATTGTAATACGCTGACATTAATTCCATCCTCATCTTTCAAAAGAAACTTGATCTAAATTAAATGACGATCTTCTAAAGCTCATGATTTCTCTACTTCTTTATATGACACATTTGTATTCATAAGAAATCTTTGACAATTAAGATATACATTTTCCATACCTTCATTGCATTTCAAAGACTTATACATAAGACACATTCATACTGCAAATGTAGAGTATGAGTCGCCTCCAAGACAGCATATCAATTTTATGTGGAGAATATGTACAAAAGGATATGGAAATATGACAACTAGAACTTCCATATTTGATATTTAAATTTCATAGGAGGAATAGTCCAAATGATCAAATCACACTCAAATATGATGTCAAAATCAGGTTAAACCCCCCTGCAAAAGTGAAAAGATTTAGGACAATTAAACAGGGTTCAGGGATAATGAAGAATGAAGAATTAGAATGAAAGTGTTAACTTCAACGCAAACTTGTTTGTACACATCAAATGGGGTCAGCAAAGTATACCCAAAATCTTGTTTGTTGGCAAATCAGCAGAGGCTGGGATTCCTATAAACATAAAAAAAAATGCAGCAACAAAGAAATAAAAAAATTAATAATACTGTACATCTGTGTAACAGCGAAATATGAAAAGAGAGTGTAGTACATTCTATAACAAATAGATAAATGCAAAATATATCATCACTGGAGAAAAAATAAGTACAAGGCACACAAATACAACCTATAGACTAGAGGAAACAAATATCAGAAAGGGAGGAAATACAAAAGGAATCTAGATAAAGCCAAATACAATAACTTCTACAAACTAATCACCATTAAAGGCTATAAGCATGTAATAAATCAAGCGGAAAGTAATGTATCAGTATCAATCACATTTACGCAAGACATTTCAGAGTCAGTACAAAACACACATGCTCACACAAGATACTATTTCGGCTACAATGTAATCATTATAAAGTCATCTATTTCGATTCACTCTTTCCTGTCCTTTTTTCACACCATAAGTGGTCCAAATATCCTGAAAATATTAAGTTCTTCTAGTACTTGTAATTATTATATTCAAACCTGTACCTTTTACAAATATATGTTCAACTGTACTGCCTTTAGATGCAACTTTGTAGATAGGTATACACTGTAGGAATAGTTTTAGTACCTGGATGGATATCAAAAAGGTCTTAAAAAGATTCACCTCATCAAGTATATTCAGTTGCACCTGTATTTTACCTGTACATGTATACTTGTATTTCCTACAAGATACATGTTCAAATATAGTTAACTTAGAAACCTATTTACATGCTGAATATAAGTTACGCTTTGTGTGTCAGGAGTCCCCTGTTTATCAACAGAACGAAGCACAAAACCCAGCAGCATCCAAACATGTGTGCACTCTTCCCCAATTAGGAGAAAATGCAATAAACACAGAGAAATTGCTTTTAGCTGTAATATCTTGGCAATATGCCGAGACGGGCTCCAGGCCAGACAGTAAGTATTAAAGGGCAAATGTACACCTATCTTCTAGGGGAGTTAAGTGCAGGCTGAAGCACATTAGCTGCCATGCATCACAACACATGAGCGCACAAGCTCGTTAGAAGCAGGTGAGCTTACAGTGCAGTTAGCTGCCTGAGATTTCAAGAAAAGAAATCCTGCACCCCTCCCCCTGCCCGAGACACTCACCCCCATTTCACCAGTGTGTCCCATGCTTCTTCATTTTTGCTTCAACTTCAGTCCATTTAATTAATCGCATGACGGATCATACAATGGGATGGTTATGAAAAGGAGTCCAAAGAATATGCTATACAGTGGTCTCTCCACAAAATATGACCTGCAAGTGCACAATACATCCTTCTCTTTCACATTTTTTTCCCCCAAGTCTTGAAATGTTTATTCAAAGCCAGTAGGGCATTACATGTATTATCAATATTTACCATACATTTTCAAAAAGCGATTGTACTTGTGCTGTTCAAATATAAGGTGTTATTCAGTGGCTTACAGTAAAAGGATGTAGGTTAAGCACAACAGAGAAGAAAAGAGAGGTGAATTTACCTGAAAATCCATGCCTAGCTTTGGATCCGAATACATCACCAACGGTCGCATCTGGTCCCAAGACAACGGGGTCCATGATGAAACCTTGCTCGTATTTCTGAAAGAGATTATTTGCAGAGAAACCTAACGTAACAAATGACATTGGGGCCTAAAATACAAGTGTTACCAGGTCAGAAGGAAAAGCAGTGCAGGAGACAGAGGGGAGAGAGAAAGAGAAAAAACAAAGAGGAGCAGAGAAAAAACAAGAGTGGAGATGTGATTGAAGGGTGGGGTGGGTGGGCGGATAACCACACGAGTCACAGCAACAAAAACAGAAACAAAGAAATAAGAAAATTATATTTACGTTTCATACAAATCTTTGAACAGAGATTATAAATACATAATACAAATCTGTTGTCATACATGGCATGTGTGCACACTTTTAAAAAGTATCACCAATCATAAATAACTCCACAACAAGACAATGAAAATACATTTTAAAACATGAAAACATGTATCCCCACAGCAAGAACACTACATCATGAAATGAATGTAAGAGAGTCAGCAAAAATAGAGGAGACTTACCTTGACTTTCCTGACCTCGTTGGCTTGGAATTCTGGTGTGCAATTATGGTGGATGATGCCAATACCTCCACACAACTACATAGAACAGGTAGAAAGGAAACACAAGTTAAACTCTGAATATGCTATGTGTGGATTTTTTTTAACCAGTCATGCACACAAATCCTATGGGGCTACATTTCACCTGGGACAGGAAGGGTTAATGCAAAACATAACATTCATGCCACAGATTTTTCCTGACTTGTTACATTACTTGTGTAGCTGAATGCATCTTCACCTATGTGCAACCAGAGACCACACAGCACACCTGGTTTGCAACTATCACAACTTTAGATATAAAGTATTCAAAATTATGAGAGATCTACATGTATCAAATGAAAGAGCTTCCGTTATACATGTATCTCAGAACAATTTGATCATGAATGTACTACTTAAAATCAACAATACAAGTGAATGATCACTAAATATCCTCATGGGCAACACATTAGAAATGATCATATCACACTTTTGTTCTTCAAATTGGCACAACTATTGCTCAAATGATATTATTTAAAGTTATTTCAATTTATAACGGGTGCAATGTAAGTTTAAAAAAAATGTGATTGTTGCCAATTGAGAGCTAGGGATAGTACAATCAATATACATATGTGAAGCATGTGTGTTCACTAGTTTTATTTAGACGTTGAGCAAATATATTTGATTATAAGTTGTAGTACTGTAATGCGAGGTTGCGTAATCCAATTTAATTTATCTACATACATAGAGTGCAGGCCATCTCATTAAATTCATCATCCTGCCTGGCTGCACACCAAGGGTACTTTTCAAAGGACGTATTGTGTACATGGCTTGACTCTGGCTAGGGAGTGTCCAGAAGCCTTACACATAAAGACATACATGGGAGCCAGCATAATCACAATATGAGGGAGCGCACTAGGGAAGCGTCCAATTTGCATTAAAATTGTGACACTTGTACCTACACATCATTTGAACAATGGACATTCAGGTTCTATGTGTACCGCACAGGAATTTTGATTAACAGTGATCGCTTAGGAAATAGGAGATGATATCTAGCAATATGGAGTGCTTTAATTTATCTTACATGAATATGTTTTGATAAGGGTACATTTTTAAACTGTAGCATATTTTCAAAGGGCTCCACAAATAACCATATGCTATAATCTGGGAGCTGCAAACAAAAGCTGTGGACATCCATGATAATGTAGAAGCTGGTCATGTTTATAACATGTGGAGGTAGATCTGACATTCCTCATATTTCAATGTGTCAAAGAATAACACAATTAATGAGGAAGACAATTTACGAGTTGATTATATTCTCTGAGCAGGTAATGGTACTCACGGCCATTGCAATCGCCATGGACGACTCGGTGACGGTATCCATGGGAGACGAGACAAGTGGGGCCTTCAGGGTAATGGTCTTGGAGAGCTGGGACTGTAAATCCTGTTCAGGCACAGAAGGAGACAGGGGGCAACATTGGGCTCATTAAGGTATCACACAGGGCCTGCTAAGACAAGAAGGCTACCTCGAACCTATTATAAATCATGCACTCATTAGCTTAAGCTCGGCTTGGGGGATAAGTACAACTCAATATGAGGAACATGTTCATACCAGATCAGTGAGTCCATTATAAAATCAAACCATCTTTCAAGGCACTGGCAGTATCCATTTAAATGTAACTCCTGCATTCTATATAATGCAGTAGGCTGGTTATTTACATAACAGAAGACTATGAAATGTAGCTGATAACAAGCTCATAACACATTTGGAATCCCAGGTTGTATTTAATATTTGTAAAATATACATGTATGTACATGTTGTTACCTGTAAGACATTACCCTTCCCCCAAAAAATATCAAATAGAATGGTATGTAACTCTTCACTACTCACGCCAATAACAAAGAGATAAAAACAACAACAATGACTGTGACTGTCGTATGGGTGTATATCTACATTCATGTACATACACTCCAGCTCAAAGGAATTGGCATAGGGAAAGGGAAAGGGAAGAAAGGGAAGGAGCCGCAGTTTTAAACCGCGGTATATTTTGTCCAGGTCAGCATGAAACAAGATGCTTTATCCTAAAGAGCATCATGTTTCATCCTGAACTGGACAAAATATACAGCAGTTTAAAACTGCGGCTCCTTCCCTTTCTTCCCTTTCCCTTTCCTTATGCCAATTCCTTTGAGCTGGAGTGTACATTAGGATATTGCTGATGTGAAGTCCTACAGTATGATCTCATTAACTAAAAGGTATTGGGTATTGCTAGAACTTTCAATGTCATACATGCATGGCATTCACCTGTACATACCAGTCTTCAGCACATCTCTACTAACCAGCCAGTTGTACTGTATATTATGCATGCTACTCTACCCAGTGAGAAAATGTGTATATACTACAATGTGCATTGCAGAGAGTTGTCTACAATATGTCTGTGTGTACTGTACAAAGGCCTCTGTGATATTCCACATCCCTGGTGATACAGTGCATTCACAGATTGTACAGTAGCTGCACTAACCGTCAGATACTCTTAAAGCCTGGCATCTTGATATTAACAACCTTAACCATGCAGTGCATTATATATTTACCCTCTGGAGGAGAAAACAGCGGCTTTTCAATTATTTTCAAGTTGGAGTTTTTTTTGTTTTTTTTTAATATTTCAAGGGCTTACTTGCCCTTAGCACCCATGTTCCACTGGTAGGACACAATACACCATTTGTGATCAAAGGATGCACAAGGCCAGGTACATAAAAATATCAATTACTATACTGGTGCATACTGTGAAAATGTGCCTGTCAGCTTCTGTGACACACTGTAACTCATTTATCTATCAATTTAATTCCTGGGCCTGGACGTGTACAATACATCAGCTCATAAATTATCTAGCAACTCAATTTCCCCTGGGAGGGGCCGGCTTGCCAGGGCAGCCTTGTTGATTGCCAGGCAATTGTAATATGCACAATAATTGGGTTAAACTGCATTTGGAGAGAGAGAGGCTTGAGAGCTCCCTCAACCATTCAATATTGCCATTGATAATTATATTAAAATGATTGTTGTCATCAGAATGTGTAATAGGGTGAGATGCATTTGCACATAAGCCAATGCAGAGTATGACACTATACTGTAGCAATGTAAAAAATCACAAACTGTCAAATGCACTATACAGTAACTGTTAAGGTTACATGTTTTACCAAGGCCTCTTTCTTTTAAGATATCTTCCATCAAATCTATGGAAGATGCAGGATTGATTTTTTTTCCAGAAAATGATATTTCATACTTTGGCATGGAAAAACAAATTATAAGGTCACCATTTTGTGGTATTGTGCACCAATCATTGTCCTTTCAATCCATATTTGTAAAATGTCATACTCATAACTGCCAAAGGTAAGTACTACTTGAATGATTACTCATCTTTTCTTTATCTGCATATCTTTCGTAACACTTTTCAATTGAGACTTTGCCGTACATGTACATACACCTTTTAAAGGCAAGTTCTGGGCTCTGTCTTACATGTACATGTATACAGAAATGCAATTGATCGCAACTTGACTTGCGATTGAATATTGATTGTAACTCTGTACATTAAGAGACATAAAAGTGGACTTGCAATCGATTCAAATCAAAAGCAACTGTTTTTAAGACCCTGCCCTGGGGCGCCCGCGGACGACAGTGTGCAATAACCACCCATCAGCTGCAAGAAACCACAGAAACATGGGCACAAACTTGGAATAATTAATTTACAAGTCCATTCTCAATGAAGGCAAAATCAATATGTGCAATTATAAAGTGATTTTCAAAAAACAAACAAATGTCAGTAGAGCACAGCTTGGCAGGAAGCTGCACACACCATATTGTGCCTCACTTGGCTTCAGAGGTGGCGAAATCAATTTCTAAGCAAGTGTCCTTGTCAGCTGGATCAGCACAGGGTACTGCATGCAAGCAAGGTATCAAGGTTGCACAACACCAAACATGGTTTATTTCACTCTCCTATTCATCAGGACTGCCTTCCAATATAAAGCAATTTAAATTTCACCATGGCTTTTGATTTCTCTATTGAAGACTTTAAAACCTGTTTTTTCACACTACCGTACAATGCTTCACACGATTTTATGTTTCAATAAATTCTTTGTGATTATCAATTGCTACATGCAGTACATGTAGACACTAACAACTGATGCAACTAGGATGCTGATGTCACAGTTGAGGGATGTGAAATATTTCTGGATTTCAAATTACATCCTGTACTATTCTCATGATATCCTATGATGAATTCATAATGAGGTTTTGATTTGTTGGTAAAAACACTATTGTAACATCTGTGTGTATGATAAAACCTCATTAATGATGGTAATGTTACTTCAATATTCCACACATCTATCGTAAGGAAGATTAGCAGATAAGCAGAATGTGAACAATAGTCATTAATATTCCATGATGCCTCTCTATAGCTACTAGTAATATGTTGTGGCTAAGCAAGAGTAAAACAAAAAATATATTATTGTCTTGATTTACCATTTAAGTTAAAACCTACAGTGTACAGTCCAGCTCAAAGGAATTGGCATGGGAAAAGGAAAGGGAAGAAAGGGTAGGAGCTGCAGTTTTAAACCGTGGTATATTTTGTCCAGATCAGCATGAAACATGATGCTTTAGCCTAAAAAACATCATGTTTCATGCTGAACCAGAAAAAAACATACGACGGTTTAAATCTGCGGCTCCTTCCCTTTCTTCGCTCTCCCTTTCCCTAAGCCCATTCCTTTGAGCTGTAGTGTATGTTAAGAATTCAATAACATACTGTACATTCACAAAATGATACAAATATTGCAGCAACAAAATTTGACATCCCAGAACTTAACAATGTTTCAATTTCAGCGTGATATGAGTAATTATCAAGTTATGTCTTTTGATAAGTGTCAATGATAATTTGATTTTTTTTGTTCGATAATAATATAAAAAAGCATCAAATGAATGCTATCAAGTGTTATAAAGCTTTAAAATATGGAGGTGCCAGAAGAGAAAGTTACCATAACAATCCAAATTGCTCAGTTAACTTCCTCTGTTGCATCTTGGATTTTCATAAGCAATGCAGGAGGCAACACAGGAAATGTTTGTGTACTGTTCACCTGAGAATTGGTAACTCTTTGTTCTCACATTCTTCTCTTTTCATAATTACAGTAGTTGAATATTGCACTGTAATGTATTTTTGGTTCAGAGACATGTAGGATAGTGAACAGGAACAATAGTAAACTCACCGATATTTGTCATAAATTCAGTGAATTTGAAAATATCAATGTTTTCAGATTCACTGCTGCATTGCCAAAGCAAGCAATGAGAAAATATTAACTTTTTAAGTGCACAGGGAAGTATCATAACTGGGCAATTCCATGATATTGGCATGATACTTTTTGACGAATTTTGATATTTCAAAGCCCAGATAACAAAGTATAAGTTTTAGAACCAACGTTCAATGTTAAGCTTTTATAACTTTCACAGCAAAGAATTTTGTCCCCCAAAACAACAACCCTCAAACTTACAATTTATGACCAATTAATGCCTCCCGTAATGCTGTGACTCAAGAAGAGACATACCTTTTTCATCAGTTTGCATTAATAATAAAAACTCTTCACTTAACAATTATATGGATTTTGAAAAACATTTAATCAAATGTAGTCGACTATCAGGGATATAACTCAAGATAAGATAGAGAAAATGTCACCCACATTAACACTTTGTACAGTAATGCTGTGACTGTAACGCTGTGACCTCTTACTTGCTGCGTGATAAACCTATTGCTGTTTTCTTTGTAGATATGAAATATGTGAAATATTTCTCTGCAAGATATCTAAATACATACTTGTAAACAAAATGATATCATGAAGATAAATATGACACCATATACATCTGAATGTAGCAGCAGCCATACATTCATACATTACACACTTATGGAAAATCGACATACAATTTAAAAAAACCCATTTAAAATCAAAAAGATTGAAAAGATGTTCAAGCACATGTATATTTAAAGTTACATAAATTTACAATTACTAGTTCTTTTCAATAATGATAATCAAGTATCTATTAAACATGCAGCTTTCTTTGAGATACACAGGCAACACAGAGTGTGTACATATGTAGTTCCACAGACTCCTGTATTAGAGCTCTAGTCTACATAAATAGACCCTTTGATATAAAATATTAATATGCTAATTAGAAATGCAAATTAATTGAGTTGTCAGTAGCATATTGAGATACAATTTGTATCTTTTTAAACATCAATAATCCAGCTTCAAAATACTACCAAAATGACTATGGTTTGGCAATTTTTGAATGTTTATGTTCATGTCAACTTTATTGTGGAATTTACCTGCTCTTACAATGTTACTCTCATTGCACAAGAGAAAAATAAAGAAAAAGGAAGCATTATTTGCAAGATTAACTTACCACCTCATCCGAAGCGAAATCAATGTACCCAGGCAGGATCAGAAAATCACTGTAATGAAAAGCAAAAACAAAATTGGAATCTTTACAATGTATAACATTGATTATGACCTGGATTTAGAGCTATATTCACAACATCCACTAAAAAATTATATCCTAAACATGATGCAAAAATCATGCAATCTTTAAGTGATCTCTACACTACAATAAAAAATGATTTGGGTGGTATTCTAAAAATCTTCTATATCAAAATTATATCATTAACATAATTGCCATTTTTTGCCCTAAAATATCCTCTAATGTACATTGTATTCTTCAGCAAATATTATAAGATTAAACCACTATTTATAAGTGCATCTTTCCTCCCAAGGCATACTGTGATGGATCATGAATATCCCTTCACCCCCCTTGCAATTCCCCTTCCCTTGCAATTGCATGAATAGAAAACATCACCAAAATGGTGAAGTTTATTGTCATAGTGTCTGTTGGACAAATGTTACTAGTGCCATACTTACAATCATACGTGCAAAAAGTTGCTAAAAAATAAGGATTTTTTGCACATTGTAAATGTATTTACTGATGCTGTGTGTCGAGTGAAGACCCTACTCATGCTAATTACAAAATGCACTTTGCTAGTAAGTATGTTCCACAATGCCACTAGCCATAATGCAAATACTGGTTTATAGACTTTACGTGCGCGCGAGATACATTGTACATTTTGTCAAAACAGCGCTAACAAATCTTGCATAAATGATGTGTTGATAGCATCGATACACAAAATGTAGATTCAAGAGCAGCATTATTTATTATTTACTGCATCAGTATTATCATTGTTATATTTACTGTGCCTGCCATTGATGACAAAACTTAGTGAGAATTTTTATCAAAATATGATCATGTCTCAAAAAATATTTTGGCACAATACAATATCAAATATATCAAGATGATTTGAAATTGTAATACTGTGCTTAACTCTTGCAATATATGGAAAAAAAATCCATTTGTACCTGTCATTGAAATTGAAAAAATATATGGAAAAATTATGATAGATATGAAATACATATTAACTAATTAGGTTGAATTTCTTTAATCCTCATTTCAATGATTTCACACGCAAATACATTGTGATTTTTTGGCAAATTTGTGGAGCTTTATGGTCAGAAAAACAACAATTTTTAATGCACACTGCAACTCTCACCCAATACAAATGTTTGAATATAGTATAAAAAATAGTGTGTTCAAACAGAGCATAAATAGAGTAATTTGAGTCATATGTATATATTTGAGGTCAGCAATCTAATAAGAGTCTATCATGTACACGTAGCAACAAACAGTAAAACATCCCCTTTTTCACTCCTTGACAGTTGCCATAGAATAGAACAATAAGTCACATTATATTCCACATACTAAGAATGTTGCTATATGATTGGTCAAGAGTTGATCACGTGATGAGGCGTAGTTTTTCCTATCAGATCACCTGAGAATAAAAGTTCATTACACTCTAGGTGATAGTACTTTTTGGTTTTGCTGATCTCTTCACTCCTCACAGTCCTAATGCGTGATTAATATTTTGAGGACGCGCTAAATAAAAGTGTGTTACACTCGGACTATCAGTTTTAGCTCGAAGCAGACGACTCCGTGGTGCGCAGTTTTGCAAATTTGTGGTTAAAGCGCGCTGCACCGCGGGCGTACGTACAAAGCAGTGCAAGCCTTCCATTTCCCCCACACAGTATTTCACCAAAGCAAGTGTGCAATTCTCTACCATCTCGTACCAAAATTGACCTAGAATTTCACTTTCCTGTATTTTATTAGAATTATGAAGGGTATTCTTGGAGGATCTATGTTCTCACCGATACCGCACAGGTAAGCGAATTTCGATTACTTCTTGCTTTTCCGACAAATCTTACGAATTAGCGTCACTATGGCATAATGTTTGTTGGAATTTGTAGAGTCTATATAGCAATGTGCGCAAAGGCGTGTGTACGTATGTACACGTACGTACAACTACAGGCAAAGCAAGCCTTCCATTTCCCGGTACATTTCCCCACACAGTATTCCACCAAAACAAGTGTGCAATGCTCTATCACCTCGTACCAAAATTGACCTAGAATTTCACTTTCCTATATTTTATATAAATTATGAAAGGTATTCTCGGAAGATTTTTTTTCACACCGATACCGCACAGGTAAGCGAATTTCGATTACTTCTTGCTTTTCCGTCAAAATCTTACGAATTAGCGTCACTATGTCATAGTGTTCGTTGGAATTTGTAGAGTCTATATTGCAACATGCACAAAGTCAATTTGCTTCCGGGTTTCGGAGCGTCGCGCGACTATGAAACCAAAATGTACGATCGTTCGATTGTACGTTAAATTGTCATTTATTTCATAGATTGTTGGTATCAGATGTGGAATATAAAGCAAATAATCAACTTTTCGTTTCAGGCAATGAGACAAACTATCACTTCCTCGGCTATCTGAATACATGTATACGCTATCTTTCCTCAGCTAAAAGCTTCGGAAAGATAGCTACATCCAGATCGCCTCGGAAGTGATAGTTCGTCCTATTACCTTCAACGACGTTGATTATTTGCTTAATATCAGGTCCAGAAAGCCCATTCATAATACATGTACAATGCTGTGGGTGGAAAGGAGACACAACTGTATGGTGACAAATATTGACAAGCTGACAAGTTGACAAGTTTTTGCACTAACAATACAACTTTTGGTTGATGTTCACTCAAATTATTCTGTTATAAGTTTACTTAAAGGCACAGGCAAATGGGAGATACTGTAACGTGTGCAATTCCGTGAAATGGGACCACTCTCTTTAGATAGATAAAGCATCGGAAGGCATTTGCAATGTGACCAGACTTCAGTCTCCAATCGATGATCGATCAAAGCCACAATGCGGGTGTAGATCTACAGCAAGATTCTTAGAGAAAAACAGACTTCCTGTTTCGTATAACTTTTTTGAAATTCACTGCATAATGTAATCTATTGTATCTTAAAATATCACAAGACAATAATTTGATGAAACCTGCATTTTTCTGACTCGCATTGGTAAGTTGACCAAATCTTTAATGTCAGAGGTGATTCTGTAGTCCCACATGTACCACATTTTAGGCATTTTTGCTGATGTTACATCATTGAACTAGATGTGTCATACTCATAGGCAGGCCCATTCACTGATGTGACTGACCAATCATGTGTGTATTCGTTTTACAAAATAAAATATTCTACTTTGATGGATCAATTTCCTATCAAAGAATGATACAATTAACAACCTGCATGCAGGCCAGGGCCAGGCATGGCCACTGTCATCTCACCACACAGTCGACACATTGCAACATGCATCATTCATCAACACTCATGCATGGCAATGGCAATATGCCAATTCCATAGTAAAAATTTTAAAAATGTTATTGTTCTTACTTGTAAGTCAATCCATCACCGCTGCCGAATAACTGTTCTCCAGACAAGCCATCGTCAATGAGAGCTTCCATCGCACCGTTCATCAATTTCACCTTTTTCGACATCGCCAAAGCGTGATCTGATCAGACAATCGACAACACAGCTCTCAAATCTGGTGGCGGTTCCGATCTTGTCACGAAATGCGAGCGTGCGCTATCGCGCGCGCTGAGCGTATACTCGCTAGCTAGCTGATTATTGTACAGTATGTATGCAAAATGTAAGATGTATGTAAAATACTAGCGCGCGTAATTTTGTGAAATCATTTATGTAGTACTGTACATAATACAGGCAGCTAGCAGACACGCGCGCCTTTTTATAAGTTATAAAAAATCTTATAATCAGTTAAAACTACGGTTGATATCGTTTTCTGCCTATCTGCATTTCGGTATAGGTTGTGTGACATTGCAATCAGATAGTGACATGTTGAAACGGTGGTTTCCACTCTCACTGATGTCATCGCACAAACATTTTTGTAATAAAGGATTCAGCAATTTTGGAAAAATGTTAAGTAAGTGCAATGGGTCGTAAATCAAACAAACTTGGAGTCAGATTTTGGTATTGGTACAATCTCAGCAAATTTCCAAACTCGTGGGGAAATAGTGAGAAAAGGCATAATCTGAACCAATGGGGAAAACCATTCAAAAGCAAATTCTTGTATATTATTTAGTATTTACACTGGTAAGTAATTTGAAATTGAGTTTTTCTGTAAATCCAATTTACCCAGTGCATCATGCACAGTACTCTTGAAGGGATTGAAGGCGAAGGTAAGTACGCAGGTAAGTCTGACCTGTTAAATTTAGAAAGATTACTGATGCAACTGACAAAACTAATCATACAATAAGCTGCTTCTAAATGTTCGGGTTAATCAGCATAGGCCTGGTGTATATATATATTGGCGGTTGGTCTTGATGTCTGTCATTGTGTTATCAGCTTGATATGTCAATACCAGTCTGCAAAATTATCTCATTCAAGCTTATATTTATGCTTTCATCGTACAAAGAGATCTTTGCAACATCTATTGCATTTTGGACTGTATCTCTAATATGTTTCCACATCATTCTTGATATTTGGTAAACCACGCTTTTTGTCTATAATTTTTCTATTAATGATTTAATATTACAATTTATCCAAGGTTTGTCTTCGCCATGAAAAAGAATAGAAATGCTTGCCAAAGAATAATCAATGTAACATCGTGTGATTTCAATAAATAAAGTACACATTTCTGGAGGATCAGATCATCAGACATTTTGACACAGATCTTCCCAGGAGTGATAATGTTATCCAACTACCCGGTAGAGGGCGGTACTACCTTTTTTCCTTAGAGCATTGCTTGCTCTGTTGACGAAACTTGTGAAGACGGGCGACAATTCAGGACACAGTTAGGATCACTCATACCTAGTGCCGCCAGAATCTCAACAGGTTCATACGCATAATGAAAAATTGCTATCATTTTATTCAGAATGTTTTCACCTCGTGTTGGTTCAGTTACAATTTGAACATAGCCATTAGTTTGCTAAATTTGTTTCACATCGAGATCATTAAAGTCTCCAATTACGGCAATTCCAGCATCTGGATACTTTATCAGAAACTGGTCAATTTTGTATGTTCGATATATTCATCAGCGCTTGGGTGTTTAGGGTGTTTGTCTGGCAGATGAATATAGGCTGCACCATGTAATGACAAGCGTCGAGCCGGACTAGTTTATACTTTTGTGTTGTAAATCTATTGGGTCACTTGGTTCAGAGAAAATTATATAAACCATTGTAAATTGAATAGAATTTGTTTGTTTTTACGTGTATTCAACTTGACAGGTTATAATGACGTGTTTAATGGCCCCGTTTGTCCCCGGTTCGGTCACATACTACTTTCAACCCTTTTAACAGATTTGGACTTCAAACTTAAAACCTGCATTTAATCAATGAGGTGAAAAGTAAATAAAATGTGCCTTAGGTGGCAAAAATATGATATGTTTTGAAATCAAATTACAATTTAACTTGGTAGGAGGTGGAACAGTACATGGATATAGACTGATGATATTTGAAGTTAAATCCCCGCTGAACTGATAAACTTTGAGATCATATTCTCAATATTCGGGGGGGGGGGGATAAATGATCTTTCATCAAAGATCGATGAGCATTAAAGCTTACTTTCCTGAGTAAAGAGGAGTACATGTACTACTCCAAACCATATATCACGCTATAATATCGAGGAAGAAGTAGATTTCTCGGATTGTTCTAGTTTCCCTTGAACAGCAGGGTAGCAATAGTAAACAAACATGCACCTTTTAAAATGAATGTAAAGCTGTCTTAGTTAATTTGTCTTAATTCTTTGTTTTGAGGATTTCCTTTGTGTGGGTATTCCTTTCTAATGTTCCACATTAATACGGTTTTTACTTGTTCTGTTTGTGTATTTTACTTTCTTGTTTGTGTGTGTGTTTGTGTGTGTGTGTGTGTGTGTGTGTGTGTGTGTGTGTGTGTGTGTGTGTGTGTGCGTGTCTATGTGCGCGTGTGTGTGCATGGGTGTATGTAAAAGTGAGTTGGATCAATGAAATGAGCTGTAACAAACTTAAGTTCCGTGAACCAGTAAAGTCCATGGTTTGACTAAGAGAGTTCTCTCTCTCGGCTCTCTCTCCCGCTTGTCCGTCCCGCTGAGGGGCCAAGAGGGCTTGTTTAACCTCCTGGAGATTTGCTCTTGGGTGATATTGCCACCAAGAACTAGTACATGTACGATTCAGCATGCAGAACGAGTTGTAAACATGTACGTACTTACAAACTAGTAAAACCTATGTCGGTACAAATATGCACATAGGAACCAGTATTAGGGTGATTAACTTTAAGGTTAAACATAGTACGGGCAGTAAGCAATCTGTTATATGCACGTGCTTATTTCGCTTTCGTTGGCACTTGGCCATTGTCTGTCTTATTAGCTTCTTGACTTTCATGTTAGTTCTTTTACAGACTTTGCCATTAATTAGTTCACATCCATTCATGTGATAATGTTTGCATCATATGGGTATGATTCTCTTCTCAGAACCATCTATCAATTTTGTTTTTAGTCAAGTAAAATAAGACATTTTAATAATGAATGGTAATGTACTGTTTTACGCTTTAATCATAATTATGTTGCGCATTGGAGCTTGCAATGATATTGGAGCTAGAACTTCTCAAAGTATAATATATTCACTTCTCTGACTTGGAGCTCATTCATTTCTAGAGGAAATGGGGAATGTCGCATTGAGCTTGCTCTCTTTCTGCACATGCTAACGGAAAGGTATTAGGGTGCTTCCCATTGATTTCAGTCAAATTTAGGGCCGTGCTAACTTTATATCACCCTGATCGGAAACTAGTCGGTTGCTTCGTCTTTCACCAGCAGATGGCTGGGAACCGCTTATCTCTTTTAGACATTAACTCCATTGAATTCCCGCCCCGTCAATTGCACTCTCTCTCTCTCTCTTTCACCTTTTCTCTCCCTCTCCATTATCATTATCATTATTATTATTATTACTATTATTGTTACTATTATTATTATTAATATTATTATCATTGTTATTATTATCATTATTACTATTATTATTATAATTACTATTTTCATCATCATCCTCTTCACTATCATCATTATCATTGTTACTTTTTATCATTATCGTTATTATTTTTATTGTCATCATAATAACGACGCCCAAAGAGCAGCGGTTATTTAAACATTATTCTTGCTCTTACTTGTATCATCATGTAATTTGTTTGTAACGAAAATCTGTTCATCATACCTGGGTAGACGAGCCCTATTTTCATGCGTCCCTTGCGTCAAGGAAAGGGGTTAATATGTCCGTTATTTTTAGACGGAGGAAGGGGATCGAGGATGAGTGAACGCCGGAAGTGAGAAATATCAAGAGGAATGGAAGAAGAGCAGGAGGGTGGAGCTTGAAGGGGGTGGGGTGGGGGGGGGGGGGGAGGAGAATGTTTGTTTAAGTTGCAATGGGACGGAGGAGGGATGCATGAAAAGGAGGGGAAAGGGGGAGAGGGTGATGGGGAGGTTCGGGTGTGTTGGTGGAGGAGGGATAAAATGGGGAAAGGGAGCAGAAAGGGAAGCTTGGGGGTAGAATACGACGGGGAGAGGGAAGCGAGGGAGGACTGGTGGGTGTGAGTGGGAAGGAAGGGTAATTGAAAGCGAATGGAAAATCTAAGCATTCGTGAATGAAGATGTATCTACATTTTAAACAAAACAAGCTTTTGAAGTGCATTTCACTTCGTAGATAAATAGTATGATGCCATGCAGTGAAGGGAATGATTTTATTTCACGTGTTATTCAACCAGAGTACCTGATTCCTTTCATTCTCGAGGATAGTTATTCAAATGGGAAAGTATCAAATCAATTTATGTTAATGTAACGAAGACACGCTAAAACAACTATTTATAATCACGACACAATCATTATCAAATTAAACAGCAATGACAATACTCCAAATCGGGCTACCTATATTACGGACGTACATGAACCTCATGTACAAAGTGTGTTTGGAATACCCTCTCCTCCTTTGATACGAAGTGTTTCCATTCTGCCGACAAAACCAAATGCTGTTAAACTTTGCATGAACCAGAACTAAAACATCATTGGGCCCACTTTGTTTGTGAAACAAAATAAGTACAATGCAGAAATTGCTAGAAAAAAAACCTCATTTGTGAAACTCAATAATTACAATGCAGAAATTGCTAGTAAAAAAGCTCATTTGTTGACTCGCTACTCTGGTGCAGCTGCTTTTTCAAATACAAGTTACAGTTTGAATCGATAATGATACCTCCCCCTGCGTTGCTTACACAAGCATATCTTATCACAAAGATGACGGGAACTCAGTATGTGATACACATTGTTCTGAATGAGTCACTGCGGTGGTGATACTATGAATGAAGTACCTAGTGAAAATACGTACTAGATCGGAAATTTTGGAAGGCCCGTCCAAACTTTAGTGTGAAATAAAACTATCCTCTTAAGATGAATTAACAGTCTCTTTATTCTGAGAGAGGTTCTGAAATGGTATGTGGTGTATTTAAAAAAAAAAAATTACAATCTTGATTTGTTAGGCCTGTGAAAGGGAACGGCGCCACATTTTAAGCCCATTAAAATTACATAGATAGTGAGATTTAAAAAAAATGAAAATGTGAGATATCAAGTTAAGAGAAAATCTGAAATTACGCGAACTCCGGCAGGACGATTACTTTTTGTGTCTCTAGGGGGTGGGGGTGGGGGTCGCCAAATTAATGCACCTCCTGTCATAGGAGACTGGGGGGGGGGGGGGGGCTTCCTCCACTTTCCAACTCCCCGCAACTCGAGGATCATCCCTCTACATATTAACTGTGGCAGTGATATTTATAAACTTGTACATTCAGGTACGTTTTGACAACGTTTTACACACACTCTCTCTCTGTCTGTTTGTGTACACCGGGAAAGATATTTCCCGACTTCGCAACCGCCTCTCCAGCTGATAGAGAACAATGCGGAAATCGCTGTACCCCAACGGGCTAGCCACAGTCACGTACAGACTGATTGGATCTAGTTTAACCTCTCCGTCCAATTTACGCACTCTACTGGATTTCTTGAAAAAGTGGACTTAGTTTTATCGAGTTCAAACACACTATTGACTTTACTTCATGATTAAACAGTTGGTTGAGCTCTGCGTAAACTAATAGTGCAAACAAATAGGAGCTCCGTCTTTTTCGCTCGACTCGAAGACAGTGGAGTCATTATTTTGTTCGTCGATAACGTACGTGCACTGATCAGGATTATCAGGTTTTTTACAATGCTGTGATACTACTCTACGGACTGATTGCTCTGTCGGATACAGCGGAAGAGATCTCCGGTGATTCGAGTTACATGTAATGTAAGTTCGATCATGTTGACAATGTGAAAAATCGTGCTAAATGTTGTCGTTACAAGTGTATGCATTGCCCGTGTGAATATCTTTCTCGTGTGAATATCATGCTGGTATGAATATCATACTCGGGTTAATATCTTACACGTGTGACGACCTTACTCGAGTGAATATACTCCTCGTGTGGATATCTTACACACGTGAATATTCATCCCGGGTGATCAACTAACTCGAGTGAATATATTTCTTGTGTGATATCTTTAGCCGGTGAATATATTACTAGGGTGAATATCTACGCGGGTAAATCATGGACCCTTGTGTGAATATCTTACTCTGGTTAATACGTGCGAATATGCTACTTGGGTAGATATTTTACTCGGGGGAATATCTTGATTACACGTGTAAACACTGGTGATTATCTTACGTGGGTGAATATCATATTCGTACGAACATCTCCTTAATAGATAACGAGAATGAAGGTATTTACTACGAGAGTTAAATATAAAACGAACACTACGTTTTCTGCGATATCAAAGCGATATCAACGCCTTCATCATACGATATACAATATTATATACATAATTATATATCTTGAAAACCGGATATGTTTGTGTTAAAAAATACCGTTTGGCCCCCGGGGCCCTTCGGGTCACCATATTGTGTTAAGGGCAATCTGTTTGAGAGAACGAAATGTGAAAAAGCTACAACACTCCATGCATTTGAAAGATAGTGAAGTAAAGAAATATGATGTCTAACTTTATTCGCCTAAACCAGTACATAACATCAAATATAAGCGACAATAAACAACAAGTCAAAGGAATATGACAACATTATTGAACTTTTGTTTGTTGAGTTTTAAAGTCATACGACTGTAAGTATAAACAAAGTATGTGCTTCATTTAACATTGCATGGTTCTTGAAGGAAAAAATATCAATTATTATCATCAAATCCAATCAAGTATGTGCATAACTATGAATAGAAAATATTGTTTCTTCGTATGAGCAAATGGTGAGCGTGAAATCAGAAATTGATGGATGAGACGTGATCATGTTGACGGATGCTGACTGATATTCGCAAATACTTCTACAGCATCGGCCTTGAAATTGGGGTGGGTTGATGGATTCAGTATCCACTTCGTGATTCCCCGAAGAAGGTCAAAGGTTAACATTAGCAATCGAGCATAGTTCAAGGGAGATCAGCGGTAGACACGGCGAGTATTCGGTATGAAAATATGGTGTATCCGCATGAAGCTTCCAAAGCTTCACATGACATTTGTGACTCGTTTAGCAGATTTTAAAGACAGGGTATCCCATTTGCAAAAGTCATGAAATCCGCTAGAAATCAACAGAATACCCTAACGATAACGTGTATAAAAACTCACAGTCACAGTTTCACAAATTCTGTCAGGAAAATCTAAAAAGTATTTGAAACGTCCCAATCATAGTTTTAGTCTACATTAATAATATATTCGGGTGCACATGGTGTGAGGTCTAATTGTCGCACACATTGGTGGAACGACTGGGTTTTAAGAATTTATGTTTCAGAAGACTAAGTATATTTTTACAGTTTTTATGTCAGTTCTTAAATCATTACCATCAGTGTCAATATTATTATCATCGTCGTCGCCATCGTAGTTATCTTTACCGTTTCTACCATTCCTGTGCAACTCTGTAGTCATGCATATTCGTATTCTTCTCATTCTTTCCTTTATTTACCACCTCTATATTGCTGTTACCTTCTTCTTCTTTCTCTCCTCCACAATCATCATCACAACTATAATCAGTTCTGTTCTTCTTTTTTTTGTTTTTATTATGAAAAACCTCTTCTACTTATTCACCGTTCGTTCATTCTGATGTCCCTCTCACGGTTTCATTGAGTATAATTTGAAATTAGAAGTTTACAACGTCCAGTATCCACCCGTCCATCCATATGTCCACCCATCCCTCAAAGCACCTATTTGTCCATCTATCCTTCCATTTATCCATCCACCCATCCATCCATCTGCCCATCTATCTATCCGTCCACCCATCCAATCCCACGGCCGATACTGTAGATGTATTTGCGAATGTCAGTCCGCACCCGTCAACAATAATCACGTCAAAGCCAATTTTCTCTCATCCATCAATTTTCCCTTTCTAATTCAATGTTTATCGATAAGTTTGCATTGGTTAATAGGAATTACATGACCGAGAAGCAGTGAATACAATGTAATATGTATAGTTTTCGAATGAGAGTAATATGTTCTGAAAGATTGTTTAAAATGGTAAAAGGGTTAATGTTATATTATATCCAGCAAAAAAATCGAAACACCCAGAGGAGAAGAGAAGGAAGAAGGAGCTGGAAGAATAATAAGAATAGTTATTGTTGGTCCGCGAGTGACATGACAGATACTACAGCATCTTAACCACCGAAATATTAGCATTGACAGCGCTTTGACGAAAAGTGGTTTAAAACGGTTTGATCAAATAAGATATCTACCTCAATTGCCTATTATCGTTCAGTAATCTTTCAAGGTAGGAGGTAATAGTGGTATAGACTACGAGACCCGTAATAAATGAGTGCTTTTCTGCTATGGCAACGGGTCCCATTCTCGTTTCATGTCTGGATATTAGGAAGGTATACAAATAATAAAATAGTTGATATCAAACGAAATCCGGGGCTGGGGATGATGGCAGAATGGTTCTGCCATGACCAATGTCCGTAATCACTCCTAGCCCTTCCCTTTAACCATGTTAACGCCCCATTCCTACGCTATTCGATGTTTATACATGTTACGAATATCGTATCGCTTGCATAGAGACAACTCGGTGTTTGTTTTGACATCTCGCAGTCTCTCCACCCGTTCTCACAATACGATGCATATTATTCTGTCAATAATAAAGTGATCATGACGTCTTTGTCCTTCTCTCCACCAGGCGCAGAGAGAGAGAGAAGCACTGGCATTGACAGTTGATCGGGGTATAGTCTGAGCGCCAAGATGGACTATTCTTGGCTGGCTTTGGG
Organism: Arbacia lixula; assembly: GCA_963669155.1. NCBI lineage: Eukaryota > Metazoa > Echinodermata > Echinoidea > Arbacioida > Arbaciidae > Arbacia > Arbacia lixula. The sequence goes on along the minus strand of OZ022576.1, from coordinate 20,251,231 downwards.
CTTGGCGGCGTTTCGTCTGTTACTACTGTAAGTATTGCGAACGTGTTTATCAACGAAAGTATCATGACAAACTTACGTGCCCTTTATAAAAAAAAATAGTTTACATCTTAAACATTACTTGGATGTTTGTATGTCAAACGTCAAGTCAACAGCTCAATGAGTTGCAGTTAAACGTTTTAATGTTAATAACATTTCTAATTATCTTGGTCATAAATCCGATTCAAAAATTGTTTATTTGAAATCCAATGTTGCTGTTTAGATTGTCTTGTTGTAAGCTGGTTGACTGGTCTTTGAGGTACTATTTCTCCAAATAACTAACCACGATAAGAGTCATATTGTCAATGCGCCACTCACGTGCCAAACATGTTATATTTTGCATTAATAGCGGCATTATTTTCTAATCCGAGTGGCACTTATTGAGGAGATGATTATCGTTTTGTTATCGTTTTGAATAATCTATATTGCTGTCGTGTTATAGCCCTTCAGCAATTCGCTTTACAAAATAAACAGTACAAAATCAGCCGAAGCTTGCACCTTGTTGGAAAGACAAATCTTATTTGATTATGATCACAATCAAAATTGCTGCAACTTAGATTACTTTGTGGGCATACCCTACTCATTTTTTTGAAGTAGGTGGGTTAAGTTGTCATGATCCAGATAAGCTATCAGTATATCCGCTCGATTACTGTGATCTCGTTATAAACATAATGAAAGAAAACCGTTCGTTCTTAGTATACCAGTCCAACGACAAATTATTTAGTTGCTACGGGTTCATTGACACACTAAGCTCGAAGCTATTACTGTAATATTATCTATAATTACATCTTTTTGAAAGGACAATGCTGTGAAAGCAGTCCCCCTATGTCGGAAAAATTCCCCGAGGTGTGATATGGTTCTGATTGTTTAAACCATGATAAGGGAATGGAATAACACATGTGGTGGTAAGCGGTGTCTCGAGAAATCGTAGATTCAGAGTTGTAACCCCTCGTGTGCCAGACAAGCTGTTGTTTATACCTTTTGTGGGCAAACAACGCATCACCGGTGCATAACGAGTTAAAGAATGACACCGAGTGTTATTACAAGGTGTAGCCATAATAGTCCCTATGCTGTAGTCATATGTAGTCATATGTAGTCATATGTAGTCATATGTAGTCATATGTAGTCCCTATGCTGTAGTCATATGTAGTCATATGTAGTCATATGTAGTCATATGTAATCATATGTAGTCATACGTAGTCCCTATGCTGTGCTGTTGTGGCCGTTCGCACTTATGTTTACATATTTATGGCTCAATTAAGTACAACAAGATTCAGTTGATTTTTAATTGATACGTGAAAGATTTTTCTAAACCAATGTATACCGATACCACTTACTACCAAGAACAAACATTTTACTCAAGGGGCTACACTGATCAGAGGACTTGATTACTGCATGGAAAATCGCCTGTGCGCATCTACTGTATTCAAGAATAAGACATGATTAATTTACAAAACAATATATATAGCACATACTGTATAGTCATACCAAACATTTTAACCAATTAACATTTCATCATTATGTCCTCATACATGTCGTGATTATGACACAGAAAGAACGGAAGGCAGATGGTAATTTAAATCATATAAAACATTATATTGTACTCATTATTTTGTACTGTTTATAATGGTTTAATGGATTAATACAACCGCATCCCTCGTATTTGTTTTGTGCTTATTCAGGAATAGGATTATTCTATAGTGTATCCCTAATTGAGTCAAACACGCACAACTGCGAGTTCACTATTAGACAGAGATATAACATGTTTGATTTTCCGGTATAATATGCGATACAATCTAACCTTTGGAGAACGCCCGGAAGTGAGTAAGCACCTAACGGAAGTGTTTAATGGCCTCCCACCATGCATTAGTTTGTCATTTTTTGTTTTGCCCGTCAGTCCCATTCCAAACTGATTTCTCCATACTGTACATCAATAACATGAATTATAGTAGAACGAACATAAGAAGAGAAAACAGTGTAATAGCAGTCGTGGTTGTGGTGGTAGTTGTGGTGCGGGCTGAGGTGGAATCCTGTCTTGATTAGAAATGGTGTAGCCATCGTTAAGTATCTGTGTGTGTGTGTGTGTGTGTGTGTGTACGTTTTCGGGAGGGGGGGCGGGCAGCTCCGAAATTTCAGAATGATATGCATAGATTTACACTGTACATACACACGGCTCGAGAGAAGAGGCTCTCTATATCAAAGAAAAAACAATGAAGCGTCAAATGCTCAAAAATGAATGAATTCTTGTTTATTGCGAGTATAAATGTGCCGAATCATGTAAAGGACGGGGCTCGCTCTCTCTGATAAGAAATTGGATTTAAAAAAAATAGTCGTATTCATGAAAAGTTTCATATCGGTTCGGCCAGAGTGTTTATTTCTACCAGTGGACGTTTATGAAGCGTTCTTCAGCTCCCGTAAAAAATATGTATACATGTAGGTTTACTAGCAGCTATTTCTTGAGGGATGAGCTGAACTTGTTAGACAAATTTCGTGAAAAGGGATTAATTGCGTTCACCTTTCTGCGTTTACTTTGTTTTTGCTCTCCTTGCTGTTAAGTTGCTCATCAAAAATTAAAGGGAAACAAACTTGTCAGCAATAAAGGAAATGAAAGGGGGCTCACTATTTAATGTTGTTTACTAACACTGTTTATGGATGTCTTTTTTCCTCATTTTTATTCAAACAGGGTGGCCTTTTTAGTGACAGGCACTGGTCTGCTAGTGGGTCCTGTGTACAATAAGAAAAAAATATGTTTACTTAACATTATGATTACAAACTTGTCAAACAAAATCATACAAGCCGAATGCATCATGAAGAGCATGCAAATAACATTTTACATTTACAAATTATACAATTTGTTTCGTTAACGGAATAAAACATTATATAAAATCGAATGAGAGCGGGATTGTGACAAGTAAAACTTCAATTTAAATGAACAAGGAATATGAATCATTTACTGACATACGTTTGCAATGCTTATTTAAATATTATTTATTTCCACGGTGAAGGGAGTTTGCAGAAGGAGAAATCAACATCGTTGCTGGGTCTGGAATTGTGACATCCCCAGCTTACCCGAACTGGTACCCGAGCGATCATACGCAGGATTGGCGCATCCGAAGCGCGGAGGGGACCCACGTTAGGATCCGCTTTCTCTTCCTGCAAATGGAAGAAAGCGACAATTGCATGTAAGTTTTTTTTTTCATAGTAACATGCTCAGTGACTATCCAAAGAAAAGGGAGCAATTGTTGGTAACTATCTTCCCCTGAACGACGATACACCGAGAGGAGTGATGGGTACCGCCAGAAGCAAATAACTTCGTGCTCAAGGAACTGTTTGAATCTAATGGCGGCTCGAAGTTGTCACTCTCCGTGAATAGACCATTTTTTTTAATGTACAAATTGTATTCATGTACTGTCCTTCAAACAGTTTGTTACTAATGGTAACCCCAAAGCTTGTCCGAGGTTTGTCCGAGTAGCAACAATTAATATATTCGCAGTGCGCTCCATCCATTGAAAGTGAATCACGAAATACAGGTGAATGTAATAACACGTCACTAGGCAGTTAGGTCAAAATTTTGAATACATTACGAAAACGGCTTATTGTTTATGATAGGCGAGTTTACCCGCCGATACGACGATCCCAATAGAACTTAACGGTGTAATGTTGTGAGGATCACAGTAGACAGCCATGTTTCTTTCAGAGGGAGAACTTGACAATCTTAATGATTGTTTGTTAATCATATTCAAACACCCGCAGAAAATTATACCACTGCTGATATTATACTATAATGAAGGATGAACAAGAATGTAATAATAAAATCGAAAGTGGTTGACATGGCTATACGGTATGTCAATGATTGTAATGATTCTTATACGGCAGAGCGGACTCGATATCGATCTATGACGATGCTGACTGGAGTGCCGGGCTGACCTCCCCCACACCCTTGGGCCAATTCTGCGGTACCGAGATACCCCCTATGTTGGAGTCCAGCTCCTCGGTTATCACTGTGCGCTTCGTCTCGGATTTCAAGACGCAGGATCTTGGGTTTGCATTCAGCTATGAAGTCGGTACGATCCCTAGCCCAACTTCAGAGTTGTAGAAATTGTGGTTAACCTTTCTGGTGTAACGCCCGAGTATCATGATTAAATGATAATACACGAGGTATTCTATAACATTTTAAATAACCGCTTTTGTGTCACCGTTGTCATATTTATTTTCCAAAAACACACTTTGTTCCCATACAGAATTGATGAAATCAATGTAAAGGTTTAATATTCGTTAATTTCTTTTCGTTTGCGCATAGGTGTATATATATGTATTTATTTATGTAATGAAAATAACCTTCTAAAATCAATGTAACTTCAAACCAGGACTATCACATTCATCACTATCAACATTTGTTATCCATGTAGTTGACATTCCAGTCGGTTCCCGGATAGTATGGACCGAAGTGCACCCGGAATCCGGAATGGTTCGGTTAAATAGTCTGCCAGCCGATCCACTCGCTATCATATCCCCGGCAGGAAATCTGCTGCCGAACGTAGCGCCCCGGAATTACTATCAAGTTCCGCGCGGTAGGTGGCGGGCTGTAGCGACCAACTATGGTCAGCAGCGGGTCATTTGGAGCGACCAGGGAGAGACAAGAATTTATAGAGGTAATTATCAAGTCATTCAACTCATGCTACACGACAAACAGGACAATAGCGATAGCAAACGAGAAAGTCCAATGACATATACATTATTACAGGTAGGCCTATTTATGTTAAACACATCAATATAACAATTTCAAGCATATCATGCTTTTACCCTTCTTATAAATGAGAATTGTGCAATGTGGAATGATGGATGAATATACAGAGATATAACCTTTAAACAAGCCACCGACAAACCCGATTGGCAGGGACGCTTGGAGAGTACGCGAGTGCGAGGCCCTTTTTCACCGCGACATCTGACAATGTGAACGGCATCGCAGTCGACTGGATGACGGGGAACGTGTACTGGACTGACGCTACCTACGACTGGATCCTCGTCTTCAACTCCGAGGGCACCCGCTACGACATCGTGGTCGACGAGGGATTGGACGTGCCTGGAGGGATTGCAGTGCACCCAATCCGAGGGTATGTTATTGACGTTGCGTACGATGAGGGTGACAGTTGAGGCAGCTAACAATAAACAATACCGACGTCAACGTCAAAGCTTATCTCTTCTAATAGTTGTAGCTCTTCAACGCTAATTATCACACCCTGCTGACAATTAAAATTTACCTTGTTCTAGATTTGACATGGCGTTTTTTACACGAACATATTATAGGTGTGTATATACTTTTAAGAATGAGCAGTTGCCAGTATTCAAGATAATTTTAAGCAGACATCACCTATTTGTGTTGTATCGGTATACATTCAGAAGACACGCACTAATATCTATAAAGAGCTGAGATGAATGATTTAAACGTAATTTCATTTGAATGTAGGGTAATCCTTGTGCAGGCCAAACAAACCAAATTGGAAACGAACATTGAGCGGAATTAAATTGATCGCTGTACTTTCGTGTGGGTTTTGTATGGGTCGTCCAAAGCCCAAGCGGTTCCTATAGCTTCGCGACCAAGACCACAATAGCGTGCATCGCAGCTCTCCGCTCCGCAGCAATATGCTTATGCGAGTAAAGTCTCGCTGACCGGCGCAAACGAATGTACTAGACTATGGTCGTTACGATACAGTGTGTTTCAAACGTAGACAATGATAGTTTATCACTTTTCTCGTAAAGGTTCGTAAAATATTTCATATATATCGTCATCATTAAGGTGTACTGCTGATTCATGTCGAGTATGATGAATTTTGTATAAGGGCTACATGACATTTTACACTTGATATTGTAAGCATTCCTTTTGCTTCCTCGCAGGCTTTTGTTTTGGACCGATGCTGGGATGGAGCCGAAGGTGGAGCGGAGTAATATGGCCGGAGGAAACCGGGTTTTACTGGCTACAACCGATGTGGTCGCGCCCAGAGGCATCACAGTCGATTATGACACAAACAAGTATGGTTAATTCTATTACAGGAATGAACAGGATGGACCGTGCTTGCCACACATTGTATCATAATGTGGATGAACCAAGTATTTATGTGGGTGTCAGCATCTTAGCATATTACGAGAAAAGAACACTGAAACGTTTCCAAACAGCCATCCGAAATGTTTGTTACGATATCCCCTCT